>JAURVB010009755.1:0-47549 GCA_033002965.1 Piper betle | reverse complement strand
ATGAACCGGATTTGGGGGTGTTACACATGAGGTCCAGGTATTGGGGTTTGATGCCTTGTTACTCAATGATGCTATGAAATTCTCTGACGTTTTAATTATTATTCGTGTATGGTATATGAAACAGGTAACCATGACTATTGTTTAAATACTCGTATTATCTTTATGCAACTAATAAGAAGACCTAAAGCCAATCACTTGAACTAAGTAGTAAGAATATGAAATACGCAATAACATGCAACCTCAAAATTGTAACAGGGTGAGCTTCTTTTACAGTTGGAAGTGATCATTATGTTTTTAAAGTCACCGCTCGTAGTTGTAGAGGGGGAGGTTCTACCTTTGGTACGACTAAGGGTGTTCATATAATATTCCTTTAAGTCTAAGATCCGCCTTTATATTACAAATTCTGCACGTATTCTATGAAAATCAAGCCTAGTGTCTGTCTTAAGCCTCCATGGAGGGTTGGGATCTAATTTATTTATTTGTTATTCTATTTATTATTTATTTACATATTTATTTATTTATTATTTTATTCTTGTTATTTATTTATTTATTTATTGTGTATGATGCATTCTTATATGATTATTTATTATTATTTGTTGGTATATTCTCTTACTATTATTATTACATGTTCATTTATTTGTTTGTTTGTTTAGTTATTTATTTTCTGATTTATTTATATTTGCTCAAATTTATGTTATTATTTATTCATTTTTAGTTGCATCTGATGCAGTTATTATATCACTCATGTTTAGTTATTATTTTTATTGTTATTATTTATTTATTTACTTACTTGTGCATATATTATTATTTACTCGTGATTAGTAGCATATTTATGTAGTATCATTTGTTCTATTATTGTTATTTATTATTAGTATATTATTTATTATTTATCTATTGATACATGAGTTTACTTTCTTATTTATTTGTTATTTATTTACCTATTTATTTTCATGCATGTTTAGTTTTATTTATTATTATTTTGATGTTCAATTTTATTTATTATTTTATTTATTTAGCATTTATTTATTTTTGTTCGTTGTTTTTTTATTTATCATTTTGCACGCCCAAGCATGGTATTTCTTTTTGAGTGTTTATTTATTTATTTGTCTAATGTTCTTTCTTTTGTGACGCTATTAGGTTTGATGTTGGTAGAGGAGTTTGATCTCATCGTAGATGAGAAGGCGACATGCATGGAGCTTGGATTACACGTCTATTAGGGCTTGCTTTTAAGATTTATCTCTCTACCCCATCATAGTTTTGATTTTCATATCATAAGATGTGTTAAAGTGGGTATTTTATTGGATTTCACGTAACATAGGTCATTTGGACATATTTTTACTTCAATAATTTTATAACTCTCAAATATGAGATCCCTCATATTATTTTCAAATATATTTTATTCATAATCTTCGAGTTTATTTATATGATTCCCTTCCAGTCCTATATAGAGTTTTCAACAAATTTTTAGTAAGCCAAGAGTTGGTGGGCTTGACCTTGCATGTATTGTGAAAGGACACATATATAAGTTGCAACAGGCTTTAGTAAAAAAATTGTTCCATTATCAAGGGATCTTGATATCTATACATCTTGACTTTTCTCACACCTAGAGAGGTATGAAATAGACTGGTACTATTGTATACAACACATGTCTATATTTGTGGTATCAGAGGGTACTAAAAATGACTCGTTGAAACTACTCCACCTTTGCGCTTTGGGCCAAAAGTTATATGGAAGTTTAGAGAGGGATCTCTTTTTCTTGAGAATGGGTTTATTATATGATATTATTGAGAGAGGCATTTCCCAAAAGTGGCACATCACTAGTTTAGTTTATGATGTTATCATGTTTGGAGTATGTTACCTCCTCGGCATATGCCCTTTTGAGTGTTCCCATGGATATATATATATATATATATATATATATATATATATATAATATTGGTTTTCCTTCATCGTGAAAGTGAGATTCTACTTGTTAGTTTGTATTAGTTATTTATTGGACTAGTAGCATTCGTTGCTCATGTTTATCATAATATATATGTGGGTGTAGTATCCCTATGTATTTGGTCAATATTTATGGCAGGATAGGCAGTTGTTACACACACTTGTGTTCATATATTGTATTTTTTTTATATTGGTTTTTATATTTGATGTGTTTATTTGTATTAATTTGATGTATTTGAAATGTATGCCCTCACCAATTTTTGTATTAACAAGATCAAACGTGATACCAGATCTCTAAACAAGACAATGAGATTTCAAGTTCACCAGTTATTTCGCTATATTTGTTTATATATTTTATCTATATATATTTTAGTTCTTTTGTGGGTTGGGTGTTCTTCATTCTATGTCATTGTACATAATTCCTTATTATGTTGTAGCACATATCCATTCATTCTTTTCATGTTGAGTGTTGGTTGCACATTTAGTAGTGTTTTATACTCGAGACAACAAAAGGGGTTGCTTAAGTCTTGTAGATTAATCGATGTAGATATGCATCGATTAGATGATAACAATTTTGATCTAGTTTGAAAGTGAATCGGATTAGAGGTATTACAATTTATCCAAATACATAAGTAGGTTTACTTATAATATATACATGATACACGTGTCTTGTGTCCACATTGTTAACCATAACCTTCCTTATCCTTCACTTAAATTGTGGACCAATTAAGTTATTTTTAACATTTCTCAGCTGATTTTTACCATTACTCCAATTGCCCAATCAACCAAATATAAGACTTTTCACTTTTGTATCAGATTATTCAGGCCAAAATTCTGTCTATAGATGTTACATTGGAAACCTTAAGATGTTAACTTTTTGCTCTTAAAATTTTCAAAGTATTAAGCATACATCTTGAATATATGTTTGAACTCCCCTTTATGATAATCACAACCAAGTCTAGACTTGCAAATGGGCTCCTCTTTTGATGAAGTAGAATGTTCCAGAACTTTTGCGATCCACAGTGTAGCTTGACCAACTCCTTGCCCTTTTCATTAAGTTTTTCTTTGAGATCCGTGTTGATTGAGATGGATTACTCAAAATCCTTCTCCATACTAACCATTTTGGCTTTTAACTCATTGCTTTCCTTCATCATTACTTCCATCATGTTTTTAAATTCCTTGATTTTCTCGGCCAATATGATTGATTCTTCGTGGTCTTCAAATGTTTGTTGAAGTTCATCCTTATCCTTGTCCGCTACTTTCTTTATTACAGTAAAACAAAATTCACTAAGAGCTCATCCAATCTCATTCTCGTCATCATCACTTACTGTACTGGCCTTAAGGACTTTATTTCCCTTCACATTCTTCTTGTTTCATCTTTTTCCTTGTTTGGACAACTCACGTTTCATGTATCCTTGTTTAGACACATTCGTTGATTGTACACATACAAATTGTACTATATTGAAGCAAGTAAAGATTTATGCTAGGACTCAAAAGTGATAAAAAAATGGAGTAAGAGTTTTGAATCACTGTAAAATTATTGTGTTATTTACTTAATCCCTTCTCTTATATACTTATCACTTGTTTTGCTAGTGCTCATTCGGCTTAATATTTGTGTTTGATATATTCACTATAAGGTTTTACATTAATTAGACCTCTTATGTGACTGTTCTTAGTTTGTCAAGCTTGAATCTTTAATTGATTTAAGCTTGAATAGGCTACTTGTTTTTATTGTTTATCACTTCATCTATTACTAGTCCATCACATCATATAACAGTTCTATGCTTTTATGCAGATCTAAATTATATTATTTGAGATCTTAGAAACTCTCTCCCAACTTAAACTTTCAATAATTAATTGGGTACACTTGAGATTAAATAAATGAGTTAGATTCTTCCTTCCCTTCCAAAGGGAAAGGCAGATAAGACTATTATTGGGTATTAAGTACTAGTGATGGGTGATTTATTATACAGTCATTAGGCACATTATAGTAGTGTCCACTACAATCAAGTAGAAATAAGTATTAGCCACGAAATTTGAGAATATTGAAGAGAAATAAAAATTTAGTTCTACAGTATTGAAATTTTAAACCGGTAATCCTTCACATGTGCCAGATGTTATCTCTAAATAAATATTTACAATCATAGTTTAATCCTAAATTTATTCCCAAATCCCTATCTGATCTATCATGGATCATCTAATAAATAATCAGATAATTTTACAACCATCAATTTTGGTTCTAACCTAAAGCTTAAGATATACTTTCGTTAAAAAAATGCATATGAAATAAGCCAGATTAACAATTTAATAGTGAATAGTATTAGAAATCCCAAAATTTTTCCAAGACGTTAGATGTTAAGATGCAAAAACAAGAATGTGACAATAAGTTCGTATCACAACCCAGAAGGAATAGCTCGTTAAAAAGCGTCAAAAAACCAATGCCTGCACTGTAAACTAGTCTTCATTGAGAACTAAGTTTGCAAGCTAATCGATAAGTGGCAAAGGTCCCAAACCCGCCTACATGAGATGTTGAACTAACAATGACAACAAATTTCAAGCACTAATATTTTCAATATCAGAGCCTTTCTCCATCCTTTTAACAATTCCAGCTATGACCTAAAAGAACAGTTCAAAAAGCAAGTTTATGCAAACATCCACCAATTAAAGTAGAATAACATCAGGTAAGAAAACATTATATACCTTGCCAGGCCCCAATTCATAGCTTTTGCTAAGACCTTTCTCCAAGAGTGTCTTCACTGTTGTCTCCCATTGGACTGGAGACGTTACCTTTGAGAAAATTTGGCAGAAGCAAACAGATATGTACTTAGGAATCAAAAGCCATAGGCTGAGAAAGCATGAATTTAAAAGTTAAAACATTAAACAGTAGAGATCAGCAAACCTGGCAAGCAAGAATCTTTTTAATAGTATCAGGATTTGCGTGTGGTTGTGCATCAACATTAGATATGATTGGTATTTTTGGAGTTCTGATCTCTGTCTGAGCAAGGGCAGATTCTAGCCTTGAGACAGCAGGGTTCATGAAGCTGGTGTGGAAAGCCCCAGCAACAGCCAGTCTTACCTGTTAAATGGCAAAACGTAAAAATTATAAGTCATTAAGATGGTTATGGTCTTCGAACTGCTGTGACGAACTAGGTTGCACATCTGGACAATAGATGCTCATACAAGTGTAGACATAAAATATGGTCCAACTACATGAACAATTGCAGTTCATGAATGCAAACAGGATTTCTGATACAAATATGGGAATATCATTCAATCATGCAGACAAAGGAATGACTATATACAGCTGGCCTATTAATTTAAACATGGGAAAGCTGTAAGATATTTTCTTGTTAATACAACATAGAGATTAGAAACAGGATTAATCAGCCAAATTATGAAAGCACATGTAGTGATTGCACTATATCATGTCAGAGCACGTAGGAGTTCCGAAAGTTAGCCAATTGTTCAGATTAAAACTCCTACAAAACTCCTACAATGCTTATGTGTATGTTGCTTCCTTTCAAATGCGAGTATTTTCAAGCAAATACAGAATTTATGACCAATACTTATGTAGACATTATTGAATCCTAGAAGTAGGATTTCTTGAATTGGATGACAGGATAACATCATAATAAATTGCTTCATTTGTGTATGAATTTTGCCTTGCTTTATGCCTTTAAGCCATATACACAAAAACACTGAAGGGCACTCGTTTTTCACCAGTGAACATTTTCAGTTATTAATTTTTTTTTTAAAATACCACTTAACTTTTAAATATGAATCAAAATTTCCATTAACCTCCCTCTGAATGGTAGATGTCAACAACAACTGTTTTCCTCAAATTAACATGACAAGCAACCAAGATAAATAACAAACGATTAAGAAAATCATGTTATTATGTTAATAAAAAGCATACTGGATACTGAAACACTTTCATTTGTACAAAGTACATAGGAAGGTACCTTTTAAGGAACTCTAGATATTTCATAAGAGCAACAAAAGGACATTTTCAATTATCCACTATTGAGACTTCTAGATGAAAGAATTGTCCCTAAATCAAGACCGAGGGTTGTTAAAAATAGAATGGATCCTGAACAAGACTAATTTTATGAACCTAAACCCCAACTCCTATCGCCGAAATTACACCCTTGGTTGCGTAAGCCCAACTTTCGTAAATGCAACAGGTGAGGGCAGAGTACAAAAAAATGATGTGCTTTGCAAACAGAAAAAGAAGAACTGACTGTCATTCGAGCCTTGAAAGATTTGGCTTTAGCTTCTACTGCTTTTATTCCTTCCAAACCTCCAGAAACTGCATAATTTCCCTGTCAAAATGTTATCATTATCAAAGACATTTCAAAGAGAAACGTCCAAATTAACAGTACAAGAAAAGATGAAACCCAGGCCAGTAAAAGATATCTTACTGGGCAAAGAAAGTTGGCAATCTGCACTTTGTTACTATCATCCACTTCTTCATTAGCAGCATCACATAACAACTGAACTTTTCCAGAATCAAGGCCTATTATACTCACCATGGCACTACTGGCAGCATCTGCAGCTTCCTGGAAGTAGGTGCAAGCTAAGAATCTAACATCCTTAAAAAGGAAGTTACAAAAAATTTTAAAATGTTGTTTGCTAGCAATACCTGCATTGCTTCTCCTCTCAGTTTGACAAGCTTGAGTCCATCCTCAAAGCTTAACACAGAAAAATGAAATCATGCAAAAATATTGGTAACTAACATCATATACCTAATAATATCTTTCTATGACCCCAAGCAAACATACCTGAAAGCTCCTGCAAAAGCAAGAGCAGTATACTCTCCCAAGCTCAGACCACATGTAACATCAGCAGAATCTATTATCCGCTGACCTCCTTCCCAAGATCTTAAAACTTCTACTGCTGCTAGGCTTGTTACATAAATAGCTGGCTGTAAAAAAATTTACTTTCTATTAGTACTAACGCAAAAATCACTCAAAAACTGGCTTAGAAAACAATAATGACATAAGGAATTAATGAGCAACAAAATTCAATGTGACCGGATGTGAGTATTTGTTAGTGTGCATCACATATGACCATAACCCAAGAAATTTAAAATAGAAATGCAACTGTGTGATTCAGTTCCATGACTAAAAATTGATTGAGTTATAAAAACACAACAAACTTAATTAGGAATCAAGTTTCTCTATAAATCTCTGGACTATGGGCATAACCAGTCTGTGTATGTTCTATTTCAAGAAGGTTGAAATACCTGACTTATTATAGTGGAATCTAGTCTCTCTTTGGGCCCATCAATACACACTTCAAGAAGGTTGAAACTAAAAAACACAAAAATAATATATAAATGCCCCTGATTGGGCAAGCTACCCATGAATACATCCACTAATAAACTAGGAGTAAATCATGCCTCGTATGGTCATCAAAATCAACAATACCCCAATATGTCGTTTGCTTTCTTAAACAACTCTGCAGCAGCTGGAACACTTTGGGCTTCCTTGCCCATGCCAACAGACTGAGCACCCTGAAGTATTCCGAGAAAAAGAATATCATAACCAGTTTTCATTTTTATACCTAAACTTGAAAATTAGAAAGAAAAGAAGACATAAATAATGAAAAGAGGGTATGCTAAGAAGTTAAGGTTTTCCAGTTTAAAAAGTTGTGCTTTAAAAGAGAGATTTTAACAACTAGCTCAAAGAAATATTCCCAGGACATGCTACACGAATTTTTTTTCAAAAAATTAAGATAAGAAATGAAGAAGACAATTCTAGTACTGCAATCAGGTGCATGGAGATGAGGATGTTTTCCACAAGTTCAAGTGAAAGACAAAGACAATATCCCTTTGACCACAAAAGTAATCGTCTCCCTTAGAAAAGAAAAATAGGTTGATTAATTCTCCCAATAGTACAATACTAAAAACAAAATGTTTTAATTAAAATTCATATGCTGCAAGACAAATCAGGAAGCCCGACATAATATGACAGGAATTTTCTTCAAAGAAAGTATAATTGCCTTATGAAGTTCTTAACATTTATTGCAGCTAAGATATAATCATTGCATTTGTGAAGTCAAGTTCCTTTTTACAAGAGGTGCTATCATTGTCAAAAACAAGCCACTTAAGGAAATAGAATTTCCTAAATATCCGCATGTGCAACAAAATCATTTACAAGTGATCAAGGACATCATGGTGCTCAACATGCACAATGTGTTTGAAAAAAATAATACTTTCATAATGTGTTTTGTGTTCAAATTAATCATGAATATCTTGTGCGGCCCACCATGTGCTCTCCAATGAGAAAAAATATTTCCCCTTTTTTTCTTGTGGAAATATATTTTGGCTCATTAAGAGGACATGGTTGGTCACATAAGGTAATCATGATTATTTTGTGCTCTCATAGATGTAATCATACTTAATTTGTATACAAATAATTAACTTAATATTATTTTTTACAAAAAAATATATTAATTATATCTAGTTTTGGTATGATTGACTATTTCACAATTTTCATGTTATTTGCACCAAATAGACCCTTAAGAAATGGAAAATGAAAAAATGGCATATTGAAAGGCCCCCAATGATGCTTCCTTGCACATTGAGTATACGCTAAAATTAAATTTCCATTCCAAAAACTTAACTCGGAACTAAGAATTTTATAAACGATAACAATGTATAATCCACCTGTGAAATGCGACTGATTATCATTTCTTACAAATAACTGACAGGATGGCGCATAGCATATCAGCACAAGCATCTAACTATTTTTCAAGCAAAGCTCAACAAGTCAAACAATAAAACAATGAAATCAATCCAAGACCAGCATCAAACGATCCGAACCTGACCGGGGAAGAGAAAAGCGACATTGGGCTTATAATCCTTAAAGAGGGCGTCATCCACGACGGAGACGGGCGATCCGACAGAGACGCTCATGGAGAAGCGAGATTGGGCGGGAAGCTTTCGGAGGAAGAGCTTCTTGGGCGGCCCAAAGGAATCAGACGCATATCGAAGAAGGGAGGCGGAAGGGACGAGCGGTGCGGCCGCCATGAGAGCGGGAGTAGTAGAAAAACGGGAGCGAAAAAGGGTAATGGTGATGGGTGGTGGAGGAGAGCGCAATGTTTTTCACTTGCGGGGGAGCGGAGATGACGAGGAGAAGCATCGTGATTTCCTTTGTCACAAATAAACCCTACCCTAGGGCGGTATGTACTTTTACAAATAAACTAATATCATAATTATTATTAAATAATATAAATTATTAAGTTATTAATTTTTAATATAAATTATTAAAAATTATTTGATTACAAAATGTAAAATATTATAGAAGCACCTGAATTATAAAAATTAAATTATTTTTTTTATCATTACTAGACTTGTGAGAAAATAAATAAGAAGAAATATCAAAATTTAGGATAATTTATTGGAAAATAATAAAAAAGAGAATAAGATGAAAATAATAAAAACGTTGTGTTTTTAGTTTGATTAGTTTAAGTTGTAGATACTTTTCACCTCAATTTTCTTTTTGATCATTTTTTTAATATTATAAAGGCCTTTGTGTGCTACTCATTTTATTGTATTTACTATAAGTTTGTGGGAGTTCCTTGCTTATTATTTTGGGGATGAGTGATTGTGTTTTCCCGTTTTAATTGAATGCTCACTTGATCGTGTTTGATTGATTATGCAAGGAATGTATAATACCTCATTTCGGCCCGAAGGGACACATTGAATCATGATATTATAATTTTAAAGTTATTCATTGGGCTATCCCGTATAGGCTTTCTAGAAGCAGATATCAACCCTCCAAGAAGGCTTAAGACGGGCACCAGGCTTAGTTTTCATAAATTACGTGTAAAGTTCGTAATATAAAGGGGGATCTTAGACTTAAGGAATCCTATATGAATACCTCTAGTCGTAATGGAAGTAGAACCTCCCCTACGTCTACGAGCGGTGACTTTAAAAATATAATGATCACTCCCAACTGAAAAAAACACACCCCACTACAATTTTGAGGTTGCATGTTGTTGCGCATATTATATTCTTACTACTTAGTTTAAGTGACTGGTGTAGGCCTTCTTATTAGTTATATAAAGATGATATGAGTATTTAAACAAGACTCATGGTTACCTGTTCTGCATACCCTACGCAAGAAATAATCAAAACGTCAGAGAATTTCACAGCATCATTGAGTATTAGGGCATCAAACTCTAATACCCAGACTTCACATGGGTCTTCAAGTGGTGTGAACCGTAAACTCCTCCACCTACGTTACTCTTAACACATAAATAGCTACAACCAAATACATTTTATATACCTGACTTTGCTCCTCGTCATGTTTCAAGACTCTCAGGCTTATATACCTTGTAGACGATGGTTAACCTTGCCCCAAAATATTAATATTAAGATAAAACTAGCACAACAATCATGACATACATCTAAATCGTACAAGGTTCACATAGTTTGGGTATATGCCTATTATATAGCCATCTACAAAATACATAGTTTAAAGCAGACAACATAACACAGGGCCACCGTCACCACTGCCATTGAGTCATCTAATCCATGCACGAAGGTCGGCCAATGCCAAGGTACCTCACCTACATATAATAGAAAACAACCTGTGTAATCAAATAAATTTGATTACCAGTCTGAATAACTGCTAATAAAATAGCATGCTGGCATATGGGTATTCCTCCATTACCATGGAAACTTAAGAAACTTTAAAATTACCTCAAATTGGGCGGTAAGCAAACATACTTAAACAAGTGTCGGGCAGTGTGCATTCACAATTTATATTCATATTCATACATACAACACTTATGCCCTCACATCCTCCATATTACACCCGCCACAGTACTTGAGTGGCAAAAAGAATGGTTAAGTTAGTGCCATAAATTCCGAAAATATGTTGTGTTATGTAGTACCCTCATACTGTGCACTACCTCAAAGTTTGAAGGAGTACTAGTATGGTCCACACATCTCGTACATACTTGTAGTCGTAAAAGTCGTAAACCCTCATATTTATACATAAAGGCTTGGGAGAGGATCTAATACTTACTTTCTTGATCTTATCTTTTGAAAACCATCAAGGGGTCTCAACCTTGAAGTTTTATTAAACATGTGTAGAAAACACGGCTAAATGACCCAATACCAAAGGGATCCGATAAAATGCCGCCAATGCCGTCCTATGTTTAAAATGCTGTTAAACTTGACACATAAGGAGAGTCCTACGGACCTAGATGAGTAGAGCTTCGTATTCTAATCGGTGAAATCACCCGTAATACCTAGCACGAAGATGGAACTGAATAAGAATCGGGTCACATCGACACGCAATGCAAGCTCAACACTTAACATCACTTAATTATCTTAATTAAGTCCTAAGTAAAGTGATAAACCTTATTAGGTAACTTAATTAAGGTTTTTGTTTCATGTTTACTTAGTGGGCTTTAATTAATTTTAGGGCTTACAAGACGATTTTTTGGACGGGCCTAACAATGTCCAAATGAACTAAAATTTAGATGGGTTGGTCCTTACACTCTAAGGTTCATAAGTAAATTCTACAATGGTTCGTCCATGGGCCAATCAAGGGGAACAACACCTATTAAACTCGGCCCTAAGTTGCTGGAACAGTATTCCTAGGCTGCGCACCAATTTTGTAACTGTTGGTTCATGGGCTAGAGAACTGGGCTTGGATCAGTGGACCCAATTAGCTTACAAACGAAGTTTGTGCTAATTAAGAGTTATGTGTAATTTAATTTGGAAATGAGCCTAAGTGGATTTTACAATTTGGGTCACTAAATGGGCTATTTTTGGAGCTATCTAGACCCTAACAAATTAGAAATTCATAAATAAATTTGGGAACCAACCCAAATGGGCCCAAAATTGGTCATGGTGCTATTGAGGTGTAAATTAAGGTGTGGATCAAGGTTCAATGAAATCCAACACCCTTAACATATTTTAAGGTAATTTACAATCAGAGTGAAAAAAACTAGGGTTTTCCTTGCATCTTTACACTATCCTGTGAACCCCCTCCAAAACATATCTAGACTATTTTCAACTATTCCAAAAATTTATATATTTCAAGTAGAAACATATTGGAGAATCATATATTTTTAACAGATTTTATTAGCATAAAATTGGTGGCCTTATATATTTTTAAGAGATTTAAGGTAAAACACCCAACGCAAAAGTTATAGATATACATGTTATGAGTACAAAAAATAAGAATCGTGAAAATTTGGCATCAGAGTGTCAATATATGATTTTTATATTGAAATAGTTCACATCAGTGACCTATGTGAACTATAAAAAGTATATCTATTTATTTACATAGACAAACAAGATACACGAGTACTTAAAATGCTCCTAACAGAAATATCTAAATTTTAAAATATCATAAAAATGAAACAAGACAAACATACAAGAGATGAACATCAAACAAATAGCAACAAAGGCAACACAAACCTGAAACTAATGAGGGAAGACCAAGGGGAGGTCTTTTGAGGCATCCAACGTCAAAACCTACCACCCTATGATGTTAGAAACATAGAGGGGGATGATTGGAGCTCTAAGGAGGAAGAAAAAAGCCAAGGAGAGGAGAAGAAGGTTGTTGGAGGTGAGGAGGGAAGGATAAATGGTGAAAAGGTGAGGGAAGGGGTGGGTTATATAGAAAAATGGTAGTTGGTTTAGTGATATCATAGGTACGGGTGTCATACTTAAAAAGGTATGGGTTGGATAAGGAGGTATAGGTTGGCTTGGTGATGTCATAAAATTAGGTGTCTTGGATTGGCTTGGTGATGTCATAGATATGGGTGTCATACCTAAAGAGGTATGGGTTGGACTAGTTAAAGAGGTATGGTTTGGGTTAGTCCAAAACCCAAAAACTTAAAGTTTTTACCCTAAAGCGATCAGATCCACCTCAGGAATTGCACTGCAGGTCCTAAAGGGGGTCAGGATGGTTCAAAAGATTATCAAATAGATGACAAGCACACAAAAGACACGTGAGGGATACGGTTCTAACATCTAACTATATACGATTAGATTGGACCAAATATGATAAAGCCGGGCATGCGGCATCCAAATAGGCATATTGAGTGCCAAAGGAGGCTAAGGTTGGACAACTTATACCATACCATACATGAATCATGGAGAAAAGGGCCGGGCCCTACTAACCCGACTTAGGTAATAACCGAACCGATAGTAAAACCCCTTGAGTGGACGGACCGGGTTTTACAGAATGATCCCAAAAAGGCGAAGCGTGTGCTTGATGAGTGGTTACTTGTCAGCCGGCAGACCAATTGTCATATGATCCAAATTAATTTTCTCTCCCATACACATTTTCAAATGTTATTATAACACCCCAATTTTGGTTCACCTAAGAACAAAATCAGAAATGTTACGATTGAGGAGAGTCATGTCTAAACTTTTGCCACGGTACTCGAGTGGCAAGACGAACAGTCAAGTTAGTGGCATAAATTTTGAAAATATGTTGTGTTACACAACACCCTCATACTCTGCACTACCTTTGAGTTTGAAGGAGCACTACTGTGGTCCATACATCCCGTACACACTCGTAGTCATAAGAGCTGTAAACTATATTTATACATATAGATTTGGGAGAGGATTTAATACTTAATTTCTAGATCTTTAACTTTTAAAAACATCAAAGGGCCTCAACCTTGAAGCTTTATTAAACATGTGTACAAAACACGGCTAAATAGCCTGACATCAGAGTGATATGATAAAACACGACCAATGTCGGCATACGTCTAAAACATAGTTAAACTTAACATGCAGGGAGTCAAGTAGAGATCAAGCAAAGGCAAAGTTCCACAGACCTATCGCCCAAGCTCCGAGCGAGTCAACATATTTACGATGAGCTCGGACTCTATAACCTACATCAAAACCCGCTGCTAAGTAAAATACTAACATCTCTATATGATGCATGCTCGTAGTGTACTCACATCATCAATACATCCTAATAAATAAACCTATAACTAATCATTTAGCACACAAATCGAGACATAATAAAAGAAATAAATAATAAATAACTAATATATAAATAATAAATAAATAAATACACTCATGAATGAATAGATAAATAATAAATACATGAACATAATAATACTCAAATTATAAGGTAATAATATAATTATGCTATATAAATATAGAGCTAAGAACGAGTAAATATCACATAAATATTAGTAAACATATAAATAATTAAATAAATAAATACATAATTATTCTATAAATAAATAAACAAGTAAATAAATAAATAGTTTAATTTAATTAATCATGAATAATCATAATATCATAATTATCCAATACATAATACATAATTAAATACAAATAAATAATAACATGCATGCAACGAACAAGTCGATAAATAAATAAATAAAATTTAGTAAACATGAATAAGATAAATATTAATAAGCATATATATATATATATCAATAATAATAATAATAATAATAAATCACAAGTATTCATTGTATACGACAACATATAAATAAAAAGAAATAAATAATAATGAATAAATAAATAAATAAATAAATAAAAACACTCATAACATCCAAAATAAGCTAAATAATGTCAATATGCATCTAAACTAATATAGGCATTGTCAAATTAATGAAAATAATCGAAAAATGGCTGAAAAGACTAAAAATGAGCTGAATTAGACCAAAACAAGTCAACTCGAGCGAGCTGACCCTGCCAAAAGCATCATTGCTGGGCCTGGTAGCTGGATGCAGACATGGGCTCGAAAATGACCATGGGCATGAACAGGTGAATAGGACTCGGCCAGACGAATGCGAACGCGAACATAGGTAACAAGGTTTGACGAGGCAGGCGGTACTCATTGCCAAAATATGCCGACTGCAGCGCAACTGGGGTCATTGTAGGTCGGGATCGATGGCCAAGGTGACAAGGATCATGGTGGTGGTTACGATCAAAGGACTCTAGCCACTGGCTGGCCAAAATGGTTAGAAAGAGGGTGGAATTGCCACAGGTGCACCGGCATTGCTGGTGCTATTCGCGGCCATGGTGGTGGTTGTGGGTAGTCTCAAAATAGAGATCTCAACAAGATCTCAGCAAAATGGCTCGCTGGTGCTGGAAAATGGCCCGAATAGTGGCGGTATCGGAATTGGCTATAAAACCTCCATCGTTGGTGGCGACTATAGTAGTGCCAGTGGTCGTGAGAGGTGCTAATAAAAAGTCTATTGCGTGATTGCCAGGTAAGCTAGTGACTCATTGACGGTAAGCCAAAGTGGTGGCAGTGTGGTAAGAGTGGAAAACTTCGAAAATCAATGGGAGAAAACTAGGGCCGATGTGGACGGCTCCAATCTTGCCACATGGCACAATCTACATGTTTGACAGCTCGTGATCTAGTGGGGCCCACTTATAGGTATATGCATATATATATATAGATGAAAAAATCAGATCGAGACCGTTTAAAGTCAAAACTAACTCTCGAGTCCTAAAAGTGACTCTACAGGCAGTAATCAAGCTAGAACTCTAAACACTGACAAAACATGCTAGCTCCTTAATAATATGGCTGGACAGACTACACGTGATCGAGTCATCTGGCAAAACATGCCATACTAAATCATTTGGTTGGACTAACCATAATCGTCTCGCTAGACTAGCTCTTAGGGTCATTGCAAACTATGGGGACTGAAATACAATGATCTCGGCAGAAAAAACATAGGTTCACCCCTAAGGGTCTATTGGGTGGTCAACCAGGTACTCTAAAGTACTATAGGGTACTAGTCTAGGCTACATTAGAAAAAAATTATATCAGTGCAAGGTATGTGGCCTAACATCTGCCTATGTCTCCCTGATCCTCATCAATGTGACAGGTCAACTACGTGTACCGTGTACCCTCAACGCACTCTGCTTTTGGTCCTAGGCAATACTAGGATGTTCTGCCAGTCCTACTACTATATGGTGGACTCTAGTACCAAATAAAGGTATATGCTAATAAGTTGTATGGGTCAATGTCACCAGTCTAGGTCAAACACTCAGGTGTACTAGGAAGAGGAACCAGACCACTCACCACATCCTAACTAACTCGGTCCCAAGTCAAATATCTCACTCTATTCCATAATGGAACAAGGACAGCTACTATAACTCTACTGCGTGCTATGGCTCTTGTAACTACTACTAAAGGGGGCTCTCTATGATGGGATGACGATGAGAACACTTGTACATGTAAAGCGCATCTCAAGGAGTATGAAAGCATACTCTACATGGAACTGTGGAGTCTGCATCTGATTGGTGATACATGCACTGGTCAATGTAAGCTCATCTCAACCATATGCAAATAGATAGTATAACGGATATATCTAAAAGGGTAAGTGTACAGATACTTGGGTGAAGGCTCGGCTCTATCTGACATCTCTAGTCACATGGAAAGAGACTAGATCTCTCGTGAAAAACTGCTCTCACTCCTCTAGGACTCTAACTAGGTGTCTCATCCTCACGTGGTTTGACATCAAGTACGTTGGGAGAGTATACTAAGCTGAGAAAATTCTAGTAGCTATGTATATCACTCTATTTATGGTGTTGTGAGGATCTTCGTCTGAGTTACAATGGGGTAATAAAAGTTTATATAGGATATTGGGTGGCTCAAACATATGGGTAGGTCAATGGATATGTCTAAGATCATCAAGATTGGACTCCGTCATAGGTGGCCAGCCTATGGAACAACTAATTAATAGTGAGTCTAAGAGATAGCTCCTAAGTGGCTCTAGTTCAATCTACTAACAGTCGGCATGTGTTTCTTTATATCGTATTAGTCAAGCACTTCTAAATGGATGGGGTTCAAATGACCTAAAGAACCACTATATCTCCTCGAGTCTACGGGAACTAATAGTAGGTTTGACACGTGTCTCATCAGCTCTTCAGTGGTGTGAGAACTGCCATCCTATTTCGATTTTTTGCACTAATCTTGGTTCACATGACAACTATCATTGTGGTAGACTCTCAAGCAAAGCTATAAGTTAAGATGAGTATACACTGATGTAATGACCCCGCCCATTCCGAGCCACAAGCCAATTATTACTATATGAAACTAAGTGTCACATAAATTAATTTTCTATTAATTGTCAAGATTTTAAAAACCATGACATAAAATATAATATAATAAATGCTCGGAATAATCTAAGCCCCATGAATCAAACCAAATTCCCATCGTCATGCAAAGATTCTAGAAAAAAATACTCCAATAACAGAATCCTCTAGCTGTCCTGACTCTACCCATCTTTTCATGCTCATACCTGCGGAAGCAATTTTGCATAAGTGATAAAAATACTAAGTCATATAATTACAAGAAAGAATTTATATATTCCACAAGATCATTAATTCGACTTTTAGTGATTATGAGCCTATGCTGAGCTCTTAATATGGTGGGAGGGTGGCCGCCCATCTAGCTACAATCCCATGTATGCGCACACACGCTACGTGGTCCTTAGAATGTAGTTACCGATATTTTCCATTGACTCACACTCTCGGTATCACAAGTGCATAATGAGTCATCTTGCGCCACTGCGCCCTTTCACCCCTTTCAGCATGGGGGCAGATATTTAATTTTTCAAAGAATTTTAAAGGTGCTGCCCTGTGTCGGATTGAGTCAATTCTTTGAACCTAATTGGTGGGAGGGTGGCCGCCCATCTAGCTACAATCCCATGTATGCGCACACACGCTACGTGGCTCTTAGATTGTAGTTACTGATATTTACCATTGACTCACACTCTTGGTATCACAAGTGCATAATGAGTTATCTTGCGCCACTGCGCCTTGTCACCCCTTTCAGCATAGGGGCAGATATTCAATTTTTCAAAGAATTTTAAGGGTGTTGCCCTGTGTCGGATTGAGTCAATTCTTTGAACCTGATTGCGCTAGGCCCATGGTGGTCGAATGTGGCTTAGGCCAATCAAGACTCCACATAGTAATTTTTAAGAGTGCTACCCAGTGTCGGATTGAGCCAATTCTTTGACCCTGGTTGCGCTCAGCGCATGGTGGTCAAATGTGAGCTCAGGTTGACCAAGACTCCCATATAGTAATTTTTAAGGGTGCTACCTCGTGTCGGACTGAGCAAATTCTTTGAACCCGATACCGTCAACGCATGGTGGTCGAATGTGGGCTCAGGACAACCAAGATTCCTAAATAGGAATATATAATATTTTGAGTAATTATACTGACCTAGAATTTTGATGAGGCACCAGCAACTACGACATGTGATCATAATATGAATGAAAATTCTCTAAAGCCTTCCCTTTGTGAGCCAAATGTGTACACAAACTATCAAGTTGAAGTTTTTATTATCATTAACAAAATTCTCCTTTATATAGAAGAATATATGTGAAATTCAAGAAGTTAATACATTAAATTTTAAGAAAAAAGAACGTAATCACACATAACTATGCTAGCCATTTGAGTGATAATGAAAAGTCAAAAGAACTGTCTATTGAGTTAAAACAATTATCAATAAATATCATTATACTGGTACTCTAAAGGTTATCATTGATAATTTATGATATTGACTCTTAAGAACTAATTTACTTAAATATTATTTATGGTACATTCTTAAGATTTACAAAACCCTAAATAAAATAACGTATTATTTTTTTGGGTTTTGCAACTGATGTCCTTCTATCTGGTCAACATGTCTGGTTTGACTGAAGTCCCTGTTTGCATTGCTCCCAAGCTTGGGTGAAGTTGTCTCCTCTAGACTGGTCTATCATCGGCTACTAGCTCTGTAAGTCCTAAACAATATCATGAAGGTACCTCCTATACTCGGGGTAAATACTAAATCCTATGTCTCAAGGTAAAAACCTAATCACGCTAGCAAAGTATAAGGAAATCACACTCTCCCTAAAGGACACACCCTCACTAAACCCACCATCTAAGCCATAGGCTCCAATACGAGTCGAACTCCTCTCGTTGGCTGAGGTCACACTGCATATCTGACCATTTGCTAATCATCTAATCTGTATACCCTGGCTATAACTCATACATCTATTGTCATGCTAACTGAATAATTTGACCACTGGGCCATCCCATCTAGAGGTCACAGTGCCCTATTCTCGAACTTTGTCCATATACATCCCTAAAAGACTCACTAACGTTATCTAATGTTTCCTATAAGATTGTCACTAACACTATCTTGCAATACACATCTGACCCAAGGATGTCAGGTCAAAGTGATGGCATGCAGGATGGCTAGTGAAGTCAATCATGCGCCATCACATCCAAATAATTCTAGTGTGCCTAACTTTCCTCTGTCATGATGATGTTATCGTAGCTATATCTTGTCCTCAATCTCGGACCAAACTCTTCTCTCAATGTTGTGACATACAGTCTCTGTGCAAAGCTAAGAAAATCCTCAAGTAGTTATCCTCTTATAGGGTGAGGTAACTACTTGGCCTTTGCTTTCACTACAACGACTCACTCAGATGGTGGTAGTGCATCTCTGTCGGTGGTGCTATTCGGTCAATGGTAGTGCATCAAGGTCGGTGGTTGGGCAACTCAGATAATGGTTGTACATCAAAGACGACGGTAGGGCTACTCTGACGGTGGTTGTGTAACTTGTATGGTGGTTGTGCTATGCAAGTGTTGAAGCCTGATCCTGATCATGTTTGTCATGAACCCATTATGATCTCTAGCATGTTTATCTCCATGTGTCTATCTCCCCAGAGGTAGCTGCTATCAACTTGACTTAGGTTATGCAACCATGCATGTCTGATCTGGTGGGGTCTAGATCATAGTGGTGACACGCATGATGGAAAAATAATGTTGTGCCCACACTGGTCTCCTAGAACTTGGAGTAATTGTTCCCATAAGCACTAATTAGTTCTCATTAGCAATCACTGATCTAGCCTTGACAAATCGGGTGAAATCCGGTCATCCATCTAAATCTGTGGTCAAATGTAATCTGGCTCATTCTTGATGTGTTCCTACCTCCATCTATTGAAGAGTGGCCAACAATAATATTGGGATAAGCATACACTAGTGCAAAAGGGGGAGGAGGCGAAGTGTCCATGGGACTATAGATCCACCTCGCCACTCATCCTCATCCTTTGTTGTCTCTTGGAAGTGTTCTATCCAAGTCATCTGCCCAAACTCTCATTTGTGTTCCCACTATTCCAAGTGTTTAAGTGGATTTGCTAGCATAGTCACACCCTCCATCTACAAGGATTTGTCTGAAGGTCTATGTTCGCTAATGCAGACCTCAGACTATGCCTAATGGATCTATTTAAGGCACTCGATGGTCCATGCTCATGTGTCATCTAACTATGTGAGTATCTCCATACTTCAAGCTTCTCTTATAACTCTATTTTGCAATGTACACTATGTTCCAAGAAAAGACTCATGTGGTGATATGCAAAAGATGGGCAAATGGTGCAATGTGGTCACCAAGGTTATAGGTACTCCTAGTCACCATCCAACTCAACCTCAGGTAATTGAGCATGTGGACACTCTTAAGTCATCCAAATCTTTGACACAATAAAAGCGAAGACGTGCCTTTAAGCTTATCATGACATGCCAGTGAGATCTATGTTGACATCTACTAAAATCATAATCTCATAACTCCTCTATATCTGCAAACACCAAACCATGCACTCCTTAAGTCTAACTAAGCACACCATCTAAAATCCTAAAAAAAAAACCAAAGAAAATACCTGTCATCTTGGCTAAGGAAATTCCAACACTTGGCTTAAAACAAAAGTTTTCCATCTTAATCAACCAAGACATGGCTCTGATACTAATTGTAACACCCCAATTTTGGTTCCCCTAAGAACCAAATCATTAATATTGTGATCGAGTTGAATCATGTCTAAATTTGTTAATCAGTAAGACTCGATAGATAAAATAGATCGACACAACCCGCTTGACGTCATGAAAATAGAAGACATCGTTAATTATACATTAAAAACACATCAAATATAAATAAAAGTAAAAGAAAATAATTGCGTTGAACTCAAATGTGTGTAACATTTATCTGTTTGCTTATCAAATCAACTTATGATTACAAGACCTACATATATAATATAAAAAATTCAATTATTAGACAATTAAAATTAAAAAAAATGGAAAATAAAATCTATAAATTTTGGGTGTTTACAATTTGATTTTTAAATTGTCACATTTTATTAGAAATTAAAAATTTTGTTTTATCCAATATATTTTAATTTTGAATAATTTTTTTAAAAATATCCTTATAGAATATAAGAAAATATGTTTAACAAATTTTGAAGTTAAACTAAAGGCATTTATGTCAATAATGTAAAATTATGAACTAAATATGATTAAAATATACAAATTGGATATATATATATGAAATGAAAATTGCAGATTTGGCTTATGTGATATTATTTTAAAAATTTGGTTATTATTGAAAGAACAATTTGAAATTTGGCTATTTTGAATATTTTCCCTTGTTATTATAATGTTATCCCGTAAAGCTCTAGATTGTCGCTATGTTCATTATGGGCCAGAAATCTGATTGTCCACATAAGTAAAGAAGCATCAATTATACATTTAGTTGTCAGAAGAAGCATTATTTGGTGGATTCAATGTATTCAAGTTTAGGTCCATCCATTAGTAGAGAAACTTGTGTTTGTTGTTTTTTATTGAATTGCCTTGATGACAAGGCTAAGTTCAAAGAGGGAGTATTCTTAGTGTAACACCCCAAATCCGGTTCACACTCGTGAACCGAACCGGCATGTTACCAGCCCCGGTTAGGTCGGCTAACCCGAACCTAACTCATACGGATCCAATCTCGGCGTCTTAAGATGTAGATACGACTTGTCATGCATGGATAAATTCATAAAACCCTAACATGATACTACATGGATGACATGCAACCAATTTTCACATCATTACAATTACGGTAAAAATCCTGAAATAAAACCGTCAGGGTCTCCCCTAAAAGTGCAATTATGGGCCCACCCTGTCAAAATAATATATATATATATATATATATATATATATATATACACACATGCATCCATGATTTCATTCACACAAAATCTAACATATTATGAATTCATTCTGAAGCTTGGGTCTCAACCCACTACGCTTCCACTGCTCAACTCTGATCATATGTTGCATTCTGTTATCGTGTCTTAGCATTTCATTCACATCATATCATCATGCTCAAACATTTAATCATGTCATTCACAATATAATAACATAATAATACAATATTAAACATTCAGAAATCTAACATGTGTGTGTACAAGACCTCATTGCTCCTCCGTCCAAGCTGGCTCCTCCAACTCGTGATTATTACCTACATATAGTATAAAAACACGTCAGTAACAAGTGTTACTGGTCCGGAAAATAAAATAACTATAACAAGCTGGCTATGAGAGCAAACTCTCATATGAAAGAAAACCATATACTTCCACGTGAACACTCTGAAGGGCACTACTGAGGAGCCACTGGGCTGCAGACCCGGTAGCATCCCGAACTTACTGATCTGCGTGGTACTATGCCGCTCTCGGCACTTCTTTTTCAGTACTTCTCGTGAAACTTTATCCTAAGCCCTCTCCTTACCTCCATATTTCTCCTGGCCTTGAGCACGAAGGCCGAGTACTCTCAGGCAGTCGCCTTTAGTACCCTTTGAACCACAAGTCCGGACATGCGCTGTACTAAACAGTACCCGTAAACCTCCACGTTCTCCGGGTGTGAGGAACTCAAACGCGGAGTTATCAGGATCCCTCGGGAATGGAACAGTCCGCTGGCACTAATCCAGAGCCCGCTTTGACTGTCACGGCATCCTCTGCATGGTACGTGCAGTCGATTTCTCCATCTCTCGTCTCACAGAAACACGAAAACTATATATATATAGGCTTGGGTAGGGAGTTACATAATAGGCCCGAAGGCAACTTTTGGTGGATCTTGTTTTCGAAATCAACCTCGAGGGATCTCATCCTCGAGGGGTTATTAATCCGGAAAATGTTCGATTAAATGGCCCGAGTTAAGTGGGATCCGATAAAACGCCACTTAACCCGTCCTGCAGACAATAAATCAAACATACAATAGAAAAGATTAAATCAGAGACGAGTCCTAAACGGACCTGGTAGAAGCTCCAAGCGTGTCATCGCGCCTAGGCGGCGAGCTCCTATTCCGTACCTACACATCAAAACTAAATACTAACGCCCGCTAACTAAATGATGCATCAACTCAACACAATTAAACACAAAATCATCAATCGTCAAATAACCATAAATATGAAATAACTCTAACTCATCCTATTCATGACAATTTTATTGTATTTTTCCTAAGTTACATCATACACGATTATCATGCTCAATTTACTTACTTCATTAAATCACTTAACCTCCATGAACAATTTACTTACTTCATTAAATCACTTAACCTCCATGAACTATCAGTCACATCATGTAACTTATCACTTCATCACTTATCCTCCATGCACTATCAATCACATCATAAATCAATCCTAGCATGTTGTGCTAACAATCATCATCAATTTTAAATAATCAAATCGGAGGTAATTATACCTCACGTCGTCGGCAATCGGCGACGGCTAGGGTTCCGTCGCGCGTCTCGGAGCTCAAATTCGGCGCTCATCGGCGTCCGACGTTCGATCGGGCTCCAACTGGGTGAGCTCCGCGGAAGATCCGGTGAATTCCGGCGAATTCCAAAAATTCCGATTTTTCCGGCGGTTTTCCGGCAGCTGCTGGCGGTTTTCCGGCGACTTCCGGTGGTTTTCCGGCGACAATCGCCGGCGGCGTCTACTGGTCGGAAAGGGGTCGTGTTGGGTACCCTCGGAACCGGCTCGGCGACCCCGACTCATCTACGAGGTCGACGCGGCCAACGGAGGTGGCGGCTCGCCGGAAAATGGCTAAAACAGAGCCGGCGGCGATGGGTCGCTAGATCCGGCCGGCCAGGGCGGCGATGGCCTCCGTTCCGGTCGGGGAAGGCCGCTAGGGGGTCGAGGGTGCTCGAGGCGACTGACCCGATCATGGCGGCGACTGGTCGCCGTCGGCGGAGTCGGTGACGGAAGCGCAGCGCGGGCGTGGCGCTTGGCGCGGCGATCCGGCGTCGCAGCGGTCCGATGGGGGCCGGACTTGGTCGGGGCAGCACGACGACGTCGTCACGGGGCTAGGCGGCGACGATCGGCGGCCGGGCGGCGCCGGCAGCGGCGGCGGCGACGCAGCACGGGAGGTTGCGTGCGGAGGTTTGGGAAGAAAAGAAGGTGCGGTGGCAAAGTCGTAAATATTACTTGACTCGTCTCCGACTCGAGTCGAAAATAATCATTTAAGTCGTAAGAAAAATTCCATAAAAATTTGGGAAAAATCCCATAAAATCAAACAACACCAAAAGATCATAATGATATGCTCTAGAACTATCAACCCACCCAAAATGCCCGTAACGCGTCCTAACGCGGTAAACAGCCTAAAACTAATTCTACGATCCACTATATATAAAAATAAAAAAATCACTGGCATACTCTCATATATTCTGATAACTCATTCTGTTCTGCTTTGTTCATGACGTTATCATCATATACTTGGGTACGCATGACCCTCATAGCTCATACACGCGACTGGCATCGGCTCGGTACACGTGTCCTGAAACTGACTCAACTCGAAAAAAATAACGGTCGACCCGACCGGTTCTGAATATAAAACCCTAACTCGAATCGTGGGTTTTACACTTAGGAATAAATAAATGAGTGTGTACACACAAGTAAATGACCTGTTTGTGTCTTCGCGGGATTGGACTATAATTCTAGGAAATATAATTCCATTGTTGAGTTAAGGAATTGAGAGAAATCAGAACATTTGTATAAATAGAGACCCCATTGTATGATTTGGGGCACACATAAAATGAATGGAACAGTTTCTATCTTGTTCTTGAGTCTGGGTTCAATTCCCATTTCTCCTCCACCAACCTTCCTTCAATTCACGGCTTCTATGAGAAGATTTCTTTCTTGTTCGTTTGAAGTATCTCCTCCGTCTTTTCTTATATTTCCATAGCTCATTTTAAATAATTTCCTCTATATCTCAAACACCTTCTCCCATTCTCCTAAATTTTCTTCTATTTTGAGGTTAGGATCAAAGATTCTAATTGTTTAGCTTTTGCTACTATGTTTTTGCTAATGATTGTTCTGTTTTTGGTGTGCGAATTTCTGCAGAGGACCGCCATAGATGGGGGAGTCCATTACCAGGGAATTGGCGGTGACTAATGTGGAGGCCATGGTAGTTGTAATTGTTATGGTTTTTAACAAGCAAAGATTACCAAACACAATGTTGAGTGTGTGACAAGGCCAACGAATAAAGGATAAAGATAGATGACACCCACACATTTAACGTGGAACCTTCAAAATAGAAGGGAAACCACAAACCATCCACTATAATTAAATAATGGGCATATACATCAGACAAAGCTGGTACACACATCAGAAAAAATAAGTACACCATGAGGAGAAGCTTCCTTCCTCTAAGAGAGAGAGAGGAGAGCCTCATTGTAATACCTCACAGTGAAACTCAATAACACACACTCTTCAAATTGTTCTCTCTCAGCTTTATATCACCCATAATACAACTACATATATATAAAAATAGAACCTTGTAGATACAAAAAGCTAAACACTAAATACTCATCGTCTTCAACAATTCTTCTCGAATTTCTCGTACCTCTTAGAGTAAATCCATGTCTTTATGATTCACCATATAGTTGCATGTCTTCTCACATTCATTGCATAATGAGGGATTCCCAACAATCCGTCCTCTCCCGAATCATACGGAACACACTAGGGTTGGTTTCAGCATCCATCACATGGGACAGAGATACAACCCTTCCAATCTCCTTTTCTCACCCCATGTGGAAACTCCTTGAAAAATCTTCAACTCTACACCACTTGTCGAACACTAGTCGAACTTGAAGCACCAATTTCAATCGCTTGCCGACAGCCAACACATAAGGGAAATATTTTAACACTTCTCTCATGTGGAATGTCTTCTATCTCCCCTGATTGGAACTTCTAGCACATCTCCCCACCCTCTTGGGGAAAGAATTATGACCTTGCTTTTCCCATAGATTGTTAGGGTTTTTAACAAGCAAAAATTACCAAACACAATGTTGAGTGTGTGACAAGGCCAACCAATAAAGGATACAGATAGATGACACCCACACATTTAACGTGGAACCTTCAAAATAGAAGGGAAACCACAAACCATCCACTATAATCAAATAATGGGCATACACATCTGACAAAGCCGATACACATTCATCCTCTAACTGAAACACACTCCAATTAGGAATAATCTCCAACTGGGATACGCATCCAATTGGGAACACTCTCAACCTCGAACTGGAACATACTCCAATTAGGAATACACATTGGACAAAGCCGGTAGACACATCGGACGAAGTAAGTATACCATGAGGAGAGGCTATCCCTCCTCTAAAAGAGAGGGAGAGCCTCACTGTAAAACCTCACAGTGAAACTCAATAACACACACTCTTCAAATTGTACTCTCTTAGCTCTATATCACCCATAATACAACTACACATATATAGAAACAGAACCCCATAGATGTAAAGAGCCAAACACTAAATACTCATCATCTTCAACAAATCTTCTCGAATTCCTCGTACCTCTTAGAGTAACTCCATATCTTTACGATTCACCATGTAATTGCATGTCTTCTCACATTCATCGTATGATGAAGGGTTCCCAACAGTAATTAGGTCAATTGGTACCAATTTCGATTTGATGGTGGTCGACCAGAGTCATGGTTGACATTCCACAATCACCATTGCGTTATCAGCATGGAACAACTCGACAGTAGAGCTCAGGCAGTGGGGAACTTCCTTGCCTGGGGACTTCAACCAGGCAGGGATTCCTGTGTTGGTAATGCAGCAACACAAGGAGGCTAGATCCTTTAGGACTATTCATGGACCCATACCAAATGAATGTTAATTAGGGAAATAGATAGGACTTGTTTATATGTATGGATCAGCACAGGGATGGATCAAGTATTTATTGAAGAGCTCATCTCTTTTCCTTTGTACGTACAATTTCTCTAGTGGCTCCCACTTTTAGGGTTTGTTGTATTAGACCTTAAAGCCTACTATATGAAAGACCCATTACATATCAGATAAAAAGAAGCTGGTTGCTCGAACATATATGTATTTGATACATTAACTAAACTATACATAGGACAATTCTACAATAAAAATTTAGCACACCATCAATCTACGAAGAATTTATTCCTTGTATATTTGGTTGTCTTGGAATTATACAAAAGAAATATAAAATTTGAATGTTACAAATTTTCTTGTGTTTGAATATCCTAAAATTTAGTTAAAAGAAATTTCAATTTTTGAAAGAGTAAGTTTACATAAAAATTTTACAAAGTAGCATTTTCTTATACAAAAATTGAGAAAAATTTTATAATGCACATGCACATAAAAAAGAATATTTTATTTATATTTTTTTTCATACTATGTAAATTTTTAAAATCTTTATGCCTTTTTATCTTATTGCATTTCTATTTCATATGAAAATTTTTTTCATTTACCCTATTTTCATGCCAACAAAATGAACCCTTAAGGACTCATTGGTTAACATGAAAAAAATGTAAAATGTATGAAATTTTCTTGGATAGAATTTAAAAAGAGTTAGTTATAATCTAAATTTGAGTTAGTTATGATGTAAATTTGAATTAGCTACTATGTAAAATCTATTCAAAAAATTTTTCCTCTCCTTTTTGTGTTTTTGATAAGAACTTTGTGGAGATGAAATGTTCAAAGGGGATAGCTCAGTGGACTTAAATGTCACTCAACATAAAATGTTCCAAAAATGGATAACGTTATGAGCGGAAGCTCAATGCTTTTGCCACAAATAACTAATAATAAATTAATAATTTTTTTCATGCCAACCAAATGGAACCTTAATTAAAACATGGATGAAAAGCACAATTACTCAGTATTCATTTGTTGGTAAATTACCTTGGTAAAGTTTGTTAGTTTCTACTCACTAGAAAAAGCTAATTGGCATGGCAAACCAACAACATGGCATCCAACTTAAAGTTGTATCACATTGATTGGCCGATTCATGATGACCCAATTTAAAGGAGTACACTAATGATTTACTTTATATTCTAGTTGTTAAATGGTGGAAGCACTAAAACCATGAAGGGTTTCTAACGTTCGAAGAGAGTTAACAAGATCACAATCTACACAACTTAAATCCATACAAAACTGAAAACCCAAAAAGGATCGTTACGGGTGACTAAAATAAGCGGAAGTTATAAACAATTTAACCCAACTGAATTAAGCCAAATCAAATTCCTACCAATTAGAAACTCAAACTTAGCAAATTAAGATCAGCCACACAAGAATTCTAATTGATTTTAAAAATTATTCATTTAGTACCATCTAGCAATCAAGACAAATACAAGAATTTTATGTAAAACTAACACAAGTAAAACAAACTAAAACAATTAAAACACGATAAAGAAAATGACACACAAATATTTTTTATAATGGTTTAGTACTCCTCTGTTATTTTCCTATCCTTTCCAAATCCTTTAAAAAGGTAGATCTTCACTTTACGCCACTTATATACCTTACAAACAAAACTTCTCTTACAATATTCCTCGTTGAATTAAGAATCTTTCACCACTCCCAAAAAACCCTAAGGTTAGTACAGAAAAAACACCAACAAGCTCCTCTTTCAATGCCCACCTAGAGCCAAGGATCCACAACCTCCTCTAAAACCTTGTAGTCTCACACGCAAGCACCCTTTTAACTTCTTCAAGGCCTAGATGTTTTTACATACTCTTAACACCTTATAAGTTTGAAACAACAATCCAAAACTTAGAGCCAAACTTTACAAGACCTGCAACACAGTTGCCAAAGCCTTCGCAAACACTACTATATGGGAAAGTGAAAGAACAGAGCAGTTATAAGCGTTCCAGAGTGAAAGCATGAATCCAAGGGCTTGTAAATCCCAAGAATTCCTCAAAATGCAACCTTAAAGGCCATATATATATATATATAAAAGTCTTAGAATATTCATCATTATGGGTTTGAAATTACCACATCAATATCTTCAGCTGGTATAGTTGCCAACTTTCCACAACCACTATGGTTAAATGATCAGCCTATCATCTCCCATTAGTGATGCCAAAGCAAGATTGGTGGTTGAAGACCTTGCCAACCATTGTTGTGCAACTTTATTCCATCATCAATTGTTCTGTCAAACTCTTCTTGAACCTTTTCCTCTTGTGATCAGCTACCTAATGATATGACAATCATTGGCCAAATTTGGATACTTATATTCCCTTCATCAAATTTTCACGTGGACAGGGGTAAAAAATATAGAAAGAAATTTATACCAGCAAAATATAAATGTGAGGATAACATATCTCTTTTATTTTACATAAGCATAATCTTTATAAAATACACATTGAATACCATGAAACTTACTAGTGAATATTCATTAGAGAGGTAGCTCACCTTGTGAGTCTCACTTTAATATGAAAAACCAAACACCTATATATAGACTTTGAGATCCATCTCACCTCGCTACATCCACATTCAATGTTACCTCTTGATATTCTAGTCTTCAGATTCTTTCTTTACCATAAACATTGTACAAATTCTCCATTTAACAAAAACATGCTAAACTTCTCATATTTACATGAAAAATCCTAATTAGACTTACTTTCCAACTTCTTCCCTTACATGACCTCTATCTTCCTTTTCCTCTTTTCTGGCCTCATCATTTATTAGGGCTTTCATCTTCCTTTCTTTGCTTGCTTGTTTCTGAAGTCCTCTTACTTTTTGTGTATGCTCGTGGAATTGTGAGGAACCCACCAGCTCTCGCATTGACCTCATTTCCGAATATTTGATTCAAACTTTTACCTTTATTCATGCTTTTAATTAGTAGGATGCTTGCTTTGATACAGATGCACTCGCTACTTCCTCCAAAACACCATCATTTATTTCATGGATAGATAATGAAAAGAGTTTTCTTAGACATCTCCCTTCTAACTTGCCGCATTCTCCAACATACTTCCGTCAATCTCTTGTCTCTTGATAGAGGTTGAAAAAAGCTTTATTGTTCCTCTTCATTTCTTGCTACATGTCCCTACCCATCAACATTACCTTATCTTCAGCCCCTCTAAGCCTTTCTCTATGATATAGTATATCTTTATGGATTATAAAGAGAGTTTTTTACTCTCTTCAAGTCGCACAAAATTGCCTTCTACAATTCTTCAATGTAGCTTCATCTTCTACTTATGTAGTTGTGGTGACCGACCACCCTATTGTTCAACCGAATTGGGGTTATTTTTGGGCCAACCCAAACCCAATATCAACAAATACAAGGAATAATGCAAATAATAACCCACAATATAAAATAAAATAGCAAAAATTTACTACTAAATAAATGACATTTATTTGCTAGTTATATAATTATCCCATGTACTAGTCATATCCGGGATGTATGTGAGTTTAAATAAATATAAGCAGACAAAAGAATATAACTCCCACCAAATGAAATGTGATCTACTACTACTAATATATAATCCAACTACAATCAAGCAAATTCATCAAAATAATTACTAATAATTATCTAGAGTTCCTTGCTACTATCTCCACCAAAGTCTCAAGTCACGTTCCGAGCTAGTTACTTGTGGAGGTAATTCAACGTTATTGATAAAACCTTTAAGTACATATAATAAAAATGAACAAGACAATTAACCACAAAGTTCACAACCGTCGTCTTTTAGACTTGGCCAATCTACCAGAAATAATTTCTATTATAATAACAAATGCTCAACTATCCCAAAGGGATGACATTATACTTAGTCCCCAGTCAGACTTCAATGTCCAAGTGCATACTTAGCTATGCCAATTTCAATACATCGAAACCTACACCATATTTTTCAGCTAGGAAAGCAAAGTCTTGATGTTTATCCAAGATACCAATACCAGTAACGTACTTCTCTCCCTACCAATCAATGGTCATACAGTGTATTAATTAAAATGTCAGATGCTCCCGACTTTTAGTGTCGTGGCATTGGCTTCGTCCCAACGCAAATTGAATGCACAGCTCTGCGATGCCATGACGTTTTCACTAAAAACACTTTTCAAAAGTTAATTATTTCATGGTTATTTAACATGCAATCAAGTTCTAATTATTCTATCAAGTTACACCTTTTAACATATACCGATGCTAATTTTTCATGCCATTGACTATTATACTCAATTTTGTCATTAAAATATAATTAAATAAGTTAGTCCCATCAAACTTACAAGATAAATTAACTATTATGTTAATTTAATTATAAACATGCAAAACTCCATAAAATCATGATACATCTACTTATTAACATTATTTCATCATGATTTCCATGAAAAATAGAAGCAATAACATAGATTTTAATTTTTTTGCAAGAATAACATGTATAACTCGTTCTTTTTCATACAAATCATGCCCAATTAGTTCAATAGCCAAGATCTCAATGAATCACGTCATACCATCATCAAAACACGAAATTCACAGAATTCTCAACAAGACAAATCATTCAAAAACTCATGTATTATCAATTAAAACATGATATATGCATGCCCTTCATGCAAATCAACTAAAATATAATGATGTAAGATGACGAAGATGAAGAAAATGATGGAATTACCAAGCCCTAGTTATCCCTTCTTCTTCCTCTCCCCTATAAGTCGATGCCAAAAAATTATAGAGATAGAAGAAGGTCGATCCCTCTCTAGAACTTATACAATAGGATCTCTAATTAGTAGGGGTACTTTGGTTATTTACAACAAAAATACAAAAAATACTAAAAACATCTAATCAAGCATTTTATTCCCGATTAATAATAATTAATAATCTGAAATAAGTTCCACTTAATTATTCAACCTGTTCTAAACCTTCTCGATCAAATTTTACCCAATTGATTTAATAATCAAATAAAAATTTGGTCTGACATAGGATCTTATTTTTCTTCTAGCTTTAGGAAATTTTATCATTGAAAATCATTTAAAGAAAATAATTATGGAAATAAAAATTACCTTGCTCCATATCTCGAAACAAATGAGGATATTCCTTCTTCATGTCTTCCTCCCATGAAGCTTCTTCATTTCCTCTATTGTTCCAAAGCACTTTTACCAAAGGTATTGTCTTCTTCCTTGGTACTTTGTTTTGCTTGTCTAAAATCTTTACTAGCTTCTCCTCATAATTAACATTAGGTTGAATGTTCAACTCCCTATAATATGGAATAATGTGGTTGTCGTCCCGAATAAATTTCTTGAGCATGGATATGTGAAACATATTATGCACCTTATCCAAACTAAGAGGTAATGCCAATTCATATGATAAATCTCTAATTGTGGCAATTATGTCAAAGGCTTCAATGTACCTAGGTTGGAGTTTTCTTGAAAAACTAAATCTTATGGTATCCTTTCTTCGTGAAACTTTTGGATAGACACTCTCCCCAACTTGCAATTCTAGTTCTTTTCTTCTCACATTTGCATAGCTTTCCTATTGTGCTGCTTTAATCTTATGTCTAATAAAATTCACTTTTTAGCTGCCTTTTGCAATAATTGTAGACCAACTATCACCACATTTGGAGGCTCCAACAAGCATGTAGGTGATTTACAAGGTCATCTATACAAAACTTCAAATGGAGCTATCACAATACTAGCTTGATGAGAATTATTGTAGGTGAACTCTACTAGAGATAAATGCTGCTCCCAATCACCTCCCCAATCTAATGTGCAGACCTAAGCAAATCTTCCAAGGTCTACATAAACCTCTCACTTTGACCATCTGTCTGGGGTTGATAAGTAGTGTTCAATTTAATTTCGATACCCAAAGCTTGTTGAAAGCCTTCCATGAGTGTGATGTGAAGAAGGGATCTCTATTAGGCACAATTTCCTTAGGACTTCCATGATATCAAACTATATTGTCTATATATAATTTAGTTTAATACTCAGCTATCAGGTTTGACTAGACTAGAATGGAACGTATTGATTTAGTTAGTCTTTCTACTACTACCCAAATAGAATCATTCTTTTTCATATATTTGGGAAGTCCCACTACAAAATCACATGTCACACATTCCTACTTCCCCTCGGGTATTTCGAGTGGTTTAAGCAGTCCACCACGGAGTTAGTCATTAGTTTTTACTTGTTGGCAAGTTAGACATTTGGAAATAAAATCTACTATATCACTTTCAAACATGTCATGTGTTAAATTAACATATTGTGCAAGTGAATGCGTCAGACAAGTAATACAGTGATGAGTGAGATCATTCCCACAGAGATTTGAGTTTTGATAGTACTATTGATGACATAATTTTTTTTTCTTAGTAATACTTCTAAAAGTGAGGTGAAACAAAACATAGAAATACAATGAGTGTAAATCTATGCTAATCTAATATGCTAATCAATGCAAAGGCATTAAAATAAAATGGTAGCAGGTTCAAAAAATACTGGGAATAACTTTGAGACAATCTAACGAAAGTTCTTTCAATTCTAAAAAGTACATGAGATGTTCCAAGTTTACCTAGTCAATGGGCAATACAACTATCTCACATCTATCAATTTATAACATGATCGGAGTTGATATCTGGGGAAATGAAGTTGATTGTAAATGGTTGTCACTACGTATCACAACCTACTACCCTTAACTCATTTTAGATGTCTCTCCAAAAGAGACAAGAGTGGTGTATTACGAATAACTCCCCTATGTAAATATTTACGACTCTAGTGTATGCCTACTAAAAGAATTGCAAACTACTTTATGCAAGGACATCATCAATTCACATATGTCTAGTGCTAGATTGAATATCTTCAGCATGTAAAAGTTTGAGACTCTTTTGAAGCAATAAGAACAACTATGAAATAATCAACTCACAATTAGTAAAAAATGATCAAATTACGCTACATGTCACCTAGGATTCCTTGTCCATCCCAAATCACTATCTTCTACCCCATGAAAGAGTCAAAATACATCATGCAATCCATCAAGAAATCACAACAAATCATGATGAAAATAGTAGAGGCAAGCAAATCTGTAAAGTTGATGTCTGGGCTTGAACTTGTCCTTTGTAGTGTTGTCTTCCTTGTAGCTTGCTGAGTGAAATCTCCTTTGTAGTTAGGAATCCTTCCTTCTTGCAATCTGCAATAGAGGTAAAGATCTCCAAATGCCTATCTCTAGAAGAAAATCCCTTCTCACAAAGTATTTAAAACACTTACTAAACTCTACTATAACTATCGAATTTGATTGGTGGGGGACTCCCAAACTTCTCTTAAAAGCTCTTATTAATAGCCTCAAAATGGTTGTGTTGGACTCTTGGTAACTTTCTTGCAGGTTCATGGATGTTTCCTCACAGTGCCAACAAAATGAAAATTTTGAAGGTAGGTGTGGGTCTTTTGTTCCTTGGTCAACACATATTGTAACACCCCAAATCCGGTTCACACTCGTGAACCAAACCGGCATGTTACAGGCCCCGGTTAGGTCGGCTAACGCGAACCTAACTCGTGCGGATCCAATCTCGGCGTCTTAAGATGAAGATACGATCTGTCATGAATGAATGCATGCACAAAATCCTAACATGGTACTACATGAATGACATGCAAATTAAATTTCACACCATCACAATTACGAGCAAAATCGATGAAAATTCTGAAGTAAAACTAACAGGGTCTCCCCTAAAAGTGCAATTATGGGCCCACCCTGTCAAAATAATATATATACAAATATATCGGCATGCATTAACAATCACACAAAATCTCATTTATAACGTATTCATTCTGAAGCTCGGGTCTCAACCCACTACGCTTCCGCTGCTCAACTCTGATCATATTTTGCATTCTATTATCGTGTCTTAGCATTTCATTCACATCATATCATCATGCTCAAACATTTACTCATGTCATTCACAATATAATAACATAATAATACAATATTAAACATTCAGAAATCTAACATGTGTGTGTGTACAAGACCTCATTGCTCCTCCGTCCAAGCTGGCTCCTCCAACTCGTGATTATTACCTACATATAGTATAAAAACACGTCAGTAACAAGTGTTACTGGTCCGGAAAATAAAATAACTATAACAAGCTGGCTATGAGAGCAAACTCTCATATGAAAGAAAACCATATACTTCCTCAAGAACACTCTGAAGGGCACTACTGAGGAGCCACTGGGCTGCAGACCCGGTAGCATCCCGAACTAACTGATCTGCTGCTGGTACTGTGCCGCTCTCGGCACTTCTTTTCAGTACTTCTCATGAAACTTTATCCTAAGCCCTCTCCTTACCTCCATATTTCTCCTGGCCTTGAGCACGAAGGCCGAGTACTCTCAGGCAGTCGCCTTTAGTACCCTTTGAACCACAAGTCCGGACATGCGCTGTACTAAACAGTACCCGTAAACCTCCACGTTCTCCGGGTGTGAGGAACTCAAACGCGGAGTTGTCAGGATCCCTCGGGAATGGAACAGTCCGCTGGCACTAATCCAGAGCCCGCTTTGACTGTCACGGCATCCTCTGCATGGTACGTGCAGTCGATTTCTCCGTCTCTCGTCTCACTAAAAACGCGAAAACTACATATATATAGGGCTGGGTAGGGATTTATATAATAGGCCCGAAGGCAACTTGTGGTGGATCTTGGTTTCGAAATCATCCTCGAGGGATCTCATCCTCGAGGGGTTATTAATCCGGAAAATGTTCGGTTAAATGGCCCGAGTTAAGTGGGATCCGATAAAACGCCACTTAACCCGTCCTGCAGGCAATAAATTAAACATACAATAGAAAGAGTAAATCAGAGACGAGTCCTAAACGGACCTGGTAGAAGCTCCAACGTGTCATCGCGCCTAGGCGGCGAGCTCCTACTTCGTACCTACACATCAAAACTAAATACTAACGCCCGCTAACTAAATGATGCATCAAACACAATGAACATCAATCACAATTCAATCATCAACATCCAGCAACAGTTAAATAATCATAAATTTAAATAATTCTAACTCATCCTAGTCATACCAATTTTATTGTGTTTTTCAAAGTTACGTCCTGATCACTTATCATGCTGAGACTCCTACCTCATTAGATCGCTGAACCTTCATTCACACTTAATCTCATCATGTAACTTATCATTTCATCCCTAATTAGTCATTAATCACATCATGTAACTTTACTTTATTCACTATCAATCACAATCAGATAATTAATCAACCCTAGCATGTTGTGCTAACAATCATCATCAACTTTAACTAAATCAATTCGGAGGTAATTATACCTCACGTCGTCGGCAATCGGCGACGGCTAGGGTTCCGTCGCGCGTCTCGGAGCTCAAATTTGGCGCTCATCGGCGTCCGAAGCTCGATCGGGCTCCACTGGGTGAGCCCCGCGGAAGATCCGGTGAATTCCAGCGAATTCCGGAAATTCCGAGTTTTCCGGCAGCTGCTGGCGGTTTTCCGGCGGCTTCCGGTGGTTTTCCGGCGACAATCGCCGGCGGCGTCTACTGGTTGGAAAGGGGTCGTGTTGGGTACCCTCGGAACCGGCTCGGCGAGCCCGACTCATCTACGAGGTCGACGCGGCCAACGGAGGTGGCGGCTCGCCGGAAAATGGCTAAAACAGGGCCGGCGGCGATGGGTCGCTAGATCCGGCCGGCCAGGGCGGCGATGGCCTCCGCTCCGGTCGGGGAAGGCCGCTAGGAGGTCGAGGATGTCGAGGCGACCACTCGATCGCGGCGGCGACGGTCGCCGGCGGCGGAATCGGTGACGTGACCAAATGCAGCGCGGCGTCTACGGCGCGGCGGTTCCTCGCGTCGCGGCGGCCTGGCAGCGGCCGGGCCTGGTCGGGGTGGCACGGCGACGCCGTGGCCGGGCTGGGCAGGCGTCGATCGGCGGCCGGGCGGCAGCGGCAGCGGCGGCGGCGGCGACGCGAACAGTGGCGGCGTCGGCGGTTAGGGTTTGGGGGAGAGAAGGTAGGGGGGAGAAGAGATGTTGGTGGCAAGCTCGTAAATATTACTTGACTCGTCTCCGGCTCGAGTCAAGTATAATAACTAAGTCGTATTAAATCCTAAAAAATTCATAAAAATTGGGAAAAATCCCGTAAAATCAAACAACACCACAACATCATAATGATATGCTCTATGAACTATCAACCCACCCAAACTGCCCGTAACGCGTCCTAACGCGGTAAACGGCCTAATACTAATTCTACGATCCACTATATATAAAAATAATAAAAAAATGACTGGCATACTCTCATATATCTGATAACTCATTCTGTTCTGCTGTGTTCATGACGTTATCATCATATACTTGGGTACGCATGACCCTCATAGCTCATACACGCGACTGGCATCGGCTCGGTAACACGTGTCCTGAAACTGACTCAACTCGAAAAATAACCGGTCGACCCGACCGGTTTTTGAATATAAAACCCTCAACTCGAGATCGTGGGTTTTACACATATAGTTGGTGAAGTCTATTCACAATTCAACTGGTAGGTGTGTGGGTGTGTTGCTTGGCAGCTTCCTTGCATCTTCCTCTTCAACTCATACATCAATCATTATAATCAGAGGAATGTGTTTCTTTCTTGCTCAGTAAGATGGCAATCTAATAGTTCAATGTGGTTGTCCGGCTTTTGTTAGGTAGTCTTGTCTCTTAGTCAAGAAAAGGCGTAGGAATGTGCAGAGATTTGAAGGGATTTGTAGGGATTTATAGATCGATCGTGTGCAAATTTGCTCCCGTTTGGGTGTGTTTAAAAGTAGTCTATTCGAAGTTGGTGGTGGGTAGTCTAACATCCACTTACATGTGCGTAGCATTGACCTTGAGGTTAGGTCAGGCTGTCACTTTTTACTATGAGCGTCCTTTCCATTGTGAGTTGCACAAGCTTGGTGTTCATCAACTACCTTTATTTTCATAGTTCTTTGCAAAAGGCAATGTTAGATCAAAATTTGAACCCAAAATTGCTAATATTTCTATTTTTTGTTTATAGTCTAGAAAATTCTTATTTTAAAGAAAATTGATAGGGAAAATGATGCTAGGGCATTAAAATTGTGAATGAAAAACTATAGACGGGCATGGCTTATAGTTTTTGGGAAGTTCAAAGTGGAGATTGATTTCAGGCTCAAATTTGGCTAAACCAAGGTTTTATTTGGGGTGGCTATTTTGGCCTCGGTGCATAAATGTCACCTAAGTCACTTCCTAACTATCCACAAATGTCCCTATTTCACCTCAAAAATTCTGAAATGGAATTCTAACTTTCTTTTCCTCCTATGCTCACAAATATTATTGCTATATTACACTAGGCCATGCTTATGGATAAGAGATAATAGCAATAATTTCTTAGAAAAGACTCGTGACATCATAATCTGAATGAATAAGCTCTAAACTACTTCATGTGGATGCTTGAAATCAAAATTAATTCCTACTTGTTTAATACTTTCTAAAATATCATAACATAGCATTATTCAAAAGCAAGCAAGTTGGTAGTTTTCCAGACCATAGTTATCATTAGTTCCAAATCATTTTCCTGACCCTAGACTTGTTGATAAGAAGTGTGTCCTCACAATTATGCAAAATATGGAAATCTCAAAATAATTGTTCAAGAAAGAAAAGAGATGAGGGAGAAAGATTTGTTCATTGATTAGTCATCTTCATTTGAGCTGGCAATGGCCATGGTGAAGTGGCTTGTGGCTTGTGGCTTGTTTGTAACGACCTCAATTCTAATATGCATAAACCCTATCAAGGTCATTACATGAGTCATCATCCTAATGTGCATGCATAACTTAATAATATATAATTCAAGAATTATAATATGTATCATAATTCTAACAAGCAAAATAATACAATAAGCTGATCGATCACATTCCAGCAATACCATTAATACATAATCTTTATGTTCATAAAATGTGCTCCTAATGTAATAATCGTCTCAACAAAGGTCTACTAATATTAATACTAATGCACTAAAATTAAACTAGACTAATGTTGATAGTCTAGATCCCCTCACTCCTACGCTCTTGTATGTGGGGACATGCACATGTCCGGTCAATATCTAAAAGTTATTAAGCCACTACTTTCACATGTAGTAAACATTAAATAAGAAAATAAAACTAAACTTAAGCGATTAAACATGGCAAAACTCTAGTAGACATCAATCAAGAAATAATACTTAAACATTTATCAATTAACATAACTAGTATAGCAATTTTCTTATCATAAATAAAATAATTTATGTAACTTAGTTATCCATCCTTGACACATTAGATAAATTCCAACCTTGTAACAAACTAGTTAGTCTGACAGTTTCTAACTAAGGCTTTTGGAAAACTATAATACAAAGTTAATCAAATTAAGTAGAAAATACTGAATTAAATATCCTTTCAACTAACTAGTTAGTCTCGGTAAATAATTGGAAAATCAAATAAGTCCTTCACCTTTGTGATCTCTATGGAGTCAGCTCCTTGAGACTTACGAAGGCTACATGAAAACTGGTTTAGCACCTTCATCAACTTCACTAAGAAAACAAAATTAGCTATTGGCCTTTAGATCCTTATGGTTGTGCCTTAATAGCTTAAAATACAACATATCATGAAAATTATGATACTAGCTATAGACTGCTGGTCGTACATAGGTACATGGAGGATATCGAGACACCTGGTCTATTCTAGATATGTTTTTGCTCCTAGGTGTGTTGGTGAGCTCTGCATGTAACTCCTAAAGGAAAGTGGTAGTGATCCACAAAACCCATATGGTAAACCACAAGTGATCACATGTGCTCTCAATGAGATTAGCTTGGGCTGCTGGGATAATGGGCCTTGCTTAAGGGAGATGTGTGTACCCTCCAACGTAACACGTCTAGTTAAACTAGTTAAACATGGCATACCTAGGTACATAAAGTAAAACTAAAAACTAGTGCCTAGGCACATACATTATATAATACATAAGGACATGTTGATTTAACATAACATAAAAAGATTAAATATTTGATTAAAAACATAAAAGAGAGGATCTTAAAACTCCGCAAATAATGACCAAACACGAACTTGATCAACACGTTAAAGAGCTCGGAGTCTTAACTATCCCAAACCGCTATGACTTTGGATGATAATTAATGTATATTACTATCCACACTAACCCACCCATATCTATATGTTATGATATGACAAGCATTATGATTATAAATATATACAACACATTATAAGCATTAATAACAAGTTAATATCATCACATAAACATTATATAGTTATTACATAATAAGTAGCACAACATACATCGATCATCTTCATCAAATATACTAGAAAAATCAAATTAGAGCATGATTGTCATGGTGCCAACTACCCCAACTTTGTTCACTGTGGAGCTTGTCCTTGATTCTAAATTCTAATTTAAGTGGGGGGAGCTAATAACTGACAAATTTAGTGTCGTGGCGCTTGTTATGTGATTAGTCAATTTTTTTACGAAGGCCCCAGTTTTGTGTGCCTTGGCTTTGACTATCGCAGCATTGGGTTGCATTGCCTTCTTCCCTATACGCAGCACTGAGGCACTGCTAGGCAGTGCTGCGACACTGGGTCTAGGGTTTCAATTTTTTGATTTTTTTCATTTTAACCTTGATTTTTATCAGAAAAAAACAAGATTTTTGTGCTCTCTAAGTATTAAAACAAGGGTTGTAGTAAGTTTTTAATTTAACATGATAGAACTTACTTTTCTATAAGGTAATCATGGTCTAAACTCGTTCTTTTTCAACAACTTGATTCTAAAACTTGGTTAAATCAATCGAACTATATGTTATACTTATAAGCAATGATTCTATACATGTATTAACATATAATTCATTGATCTAACAAGTTGTACAAGCATGAAACATGAAAACACATGTAGATAGTATAGAACATTGAACAAAATGTGAAACATGATTATCATGTATGAATTTATACTATTAACATGTTCTAGTTGAGATTACGAACTTCTTCTTTGGTAAAAATGTCAAGAACTTCACTTCAAACAACTCCTCACACAATCCCTAACAAGTAGAGAGAGGTGGCGATTTAAAGAGAGGAAGTAGAGGGTGGCTAGACAGAGAGAAAGATGACCCTAGAGAGAGAGGGCAGCTAGGGCTTGTGTGCAAAAATACAAAACTCATTTTCCTGGACTCCTTATATAATTTAGGTCTTCTAACACTCCTAGAACATCCTCTAATTAATCTCCACGAACTAATCTACCTTTAAATTTCATACACGGACACCTAATTGGACAAACCCGTTGTTGTGTAATTTTAATGCATGTGTAAGTGAACACATGAAACAAATAATAAAGTGATGAGTGACTATTGTTCCCATGAGGATTTGATGTTTTGGCCTGACTTATTCCTCTAATTGATTTAACTAGCTATCTAACTATACCAATGATAAAAGTAGAAATCTCATATAAACAGTAAAGAATCTAAACTATATTAATAAGAAATTGATGCAAGGGCATAATTCTGGTAACAACAAATACTTAATATGCTATAATAGATAATTTGTGAATCAAACTAATAATGTTCTTTCAATTAAATGATAGAGTTGACATGGTTAACTTCACTTAGTTTACTTTGTAACCTAGAATTGTCAGTCCTATCTAATTGCTTATGATGTGTGTTAATATTAAGAAACAACATTATTTGCAAAGGGCTTCTGCTATGTATTGCAATCTACCTCCCTAGCCTCATTTCATATTTCTATGTAAAGAAGACTAGGTTCATGCATTAGAAATAACTCCCCTAGATGGATGTTTATGTTTCAAATGTATTCCTACAATTAGAATCATAAACTACTTCATTCCAAAGACATCATCGACCTACCTATTCTTAGCACTCGTTCGAATCTCTTACTCATGCAAGAGTTAGCTTCTCTCTTGAAACATTAAGAATGAAAATGAAATAATTAATATACAATCACATGCAAGAAGATAGATAACAATACTTTACATTTCATTTCTACTAAGCACCATTGTCAACCCAGATCTATATAAAATTACCCTATGAAAGATTTACAAAACATCCATAAACACACCAAGAAAACAAGATAAGAAGAAGAAAAAAGACAGTCCAAATCTAGATCGTTGATGCCCTAACACGGTTTGTCTCTCCAACTATGCTTGCTTCCTTGTAACTCTTGGAACTTCTCCCTTCTATAGATGAGAACGTTGAATAACTCAAGACTCTAAGCTCTGAAAGAAAAAGTAGGTTGAACAAGGGAGCTCCCTTTCAAGTGGGTGAGTATGTGAATATATAGACTGTGGTTGAGCGATTTTCTTGAAACTTCTTCATTGTCCAAGTACTAGGAGTGGACTTAACACAGTTATTTTTCTAAATGGTTGTGTGATTCTCACTTGTTCCCTTGTTCCCTTGTTCACCCCTTGTTTCCTCAATAGTTTGTGTACTTCGGTAAGATTGTTCTCCTAAAATTTCAGTTGCCCATGTGGAGTGTCATGTGGAGCTCAATCTCTGTAGCTTCCTTGTAGCTTCCTTCACAGCTAATGCACATGAGATTTTTTATCCTTTAATCCTTAGCATTAGGTGAGCGTGTTTCATTCTTGTTCATCATGGTGCCCATTTGATGGGTCATAGTTGGGGCTTAATTTGTTAGGTAGATTTGTCCAATAGTCAAAAGCATATGCATAATTTGCAAAGTTGCTGATCAGACGTGCAAAAATATTCCTACTTGGCAACTTCCACAACTAGTCCATCCTAGGATTAGTGTGTCGGAGGTTGACTCCCACTACCATTTGTGTTTGGGCAAATAATATTGTCTAGAAAATATCATTATTGCGAAAAAACATATAAGAATATGTAGGTTTTAGTATATATGTCACTATCATCTACTTGTGAGTGTTCATCCTTCTTCAAAGTAGAGTTCACACTTTCCTACAAAAGACAACATGTACTCAAAATTATACTCGAATTTGCTCATAATTTAGATTTTGTCCAAGTTCTAAAAAATTCTTATTTCTTAGTAAAATCGATAAAGAAAATGGTGCTGCGGAATGAAAGTGAAATAATGAAATAATGGAAATGAAATAATTAATACACAATCACATACAAGAAGATATATAACAACACTTTACATTACATTTCTATTAAGATCCATTGTCAACCTAGATCTATACAAAATTACCCTATGAAAGATTTACAAAACATCCTTAAACACACCAAGAAAACAAGATAAGAAGAAGAAGAAAAAAGTGATAGTTCAAGTCTAAATCGTTGATGCCCGATACGATATGTCTCTCCAACTATGCTTGCTTCCTTGTAGCTTGACTGCATGACTTCTTCTTCAACTCTTGGAACTTCTCCCTTCTATAGATGAGAATGTTGAAAAACTCAAAACTCTAAAATCTGGAAGAGAAAGATGTAGAGTGAACAAGGGAGCTCCCTTGGAAGTGGATGATCATGTGAATATATAGCCATGGTTGAGCGATTTTCTTGGAATTTTCCTAGTTCCTTCTAGTAATTTCTTGGAAACTTCTTCACTTTCCAAGTACTAGGAATGGACTTAACACAATCATTTCTCTAAATGGTGTGTGATTCTCTCTTGCTCCCTTGTTCACCCCTTGTTTCCTCAATAATTTGTGTACTTCGTATGATTGTTCTCTAAAATTTCAATTGCTCATGTGGAGTGTTATGTAGAGCTTGATTTCGGTAACTTCTTTGTAGCTTCCTTCACAACTAATGCACATAAAATTTTATCCTTTAATCATTAGCATTAGGTGAGCATGTTTCATTCTTATTCATCATGGTGTCCATTTGACAGCTCATAGTTGTGGGCTTCATTGGTTAGGTAGATTTGTCCCATAATTTACAGAGTTGCTAAACTGACAATGTGCAAATATTCCCTACTTGGTAGCTTCCACAAGTGGTCTAAGGATTAGCATGCGTAGGGTTGACTCCACTACTATGTGTGTTTGGGCAGATACTATTGTGTAAAAAATATCATTATTACTTAAGAACATATTAGAATATGCAGGTTTTGGTGCACTTGTTACTATCATCTACTTGTGAGCCTTCTTCATCCTTTGAAGTAGAGTGCACATGAATAGGATTCACCAACTTATTGATGATCCAAATTTCACACTTTCCTGCAAAAGACAACATTTACTCAAAATTATATTCACATTTACTCCTAATTTAGATTTTGTCTATGTTCTTAGAAATTCTTATTTCTTAAGAAAATCGATAGATAAAATGATGCTAAGACATGAAAATTATGCATGAATACAATGAAATGATAACTCTATTTGAAGTTATCACCCATCTACATCCAATGACAGAATCTCATTCAAGGGTAAAATTTGACCATTGGACAACTAATAATAATAGACTTCTATTTAAATCACTTGATCATTTCCCAATTCTCTTCCCCCTTCTTCAAGTACGTTTTCTTCCTTTTTCTTTCTTATTTTTCTATGATTGACATATTTTTTAATTGATTGGGTTTACCAAACGATATTTTGGGCGAGCCTTAACAATGTCCAAATGGACTGAAATTAGGATGGGTTGCCCCTTGCTGCTACAAGGTTGTAGGTAAATTCAGCATGGTCCATGGACCAATCAAGGGAAACAAAGCCCATTAAGATTTGTCCTAAGGTGCTGGAACAGTGTTCCTAGGCTACGTACCAATGTTGTAACTATTAGTTCGTGGGCTAGAGGATTCCAAATGAGCTTAGGTCAGTGGGCCTAGTTAGCTCACACATGTGACTTGGGCCCAATACGAGTTAGGCAAAATTTCATTTGTAAATGTGCCTAAGTTGATTTTACAATTTGTGTCACTGAATGGGCTATCTCTAGAGCTATCTAAGCCCTAACAAATTTAAAATTCAGAAATAAAATTAGGAACCTACCCAAATGGCCCAAAAATTGGTCACGGTGCTATTGAGACATAGGGTAAGGTTTGGATCAAGTTTAACTGAAATCAGCGCCCTTAATCTATTTTGAGATAATTTATAACCGTAGTTAAAAGTAGGGTTTTCACCTAGCATCTTTACACTGTCTATGTAAACACCTCTAAAACATATCTAGATGATTTTTGCTCATTACCAAAATTTATATATTTCAATTAGATGCTTATTTTAGTATCTTATAAATTTTCAAGATTTTATTAGTTTAAAATTCTTGGCTTAAAATATAATACAATCATAGATCATGCTCATAGTCATAAATGCACAAGAAATACAAAGTGTACTTATGGATGATGTACATGATTATTTAGTGGTTATATTAGAATTAAAATTTAACCAAGTGCTCCTAATATTACCATGAAAAATATGGCATATTGTGCATCAACCGATCCTTACTTTTTACCCTTATACATGCAAATTCTATGGCATGGTAGGTAAAACACCTAACAAAAAGTTGTATATCTACATGTTATGAGTAGAACAAAATAAGAATCCTCCAAATGGAATATCAGAATGTGAAATATGATTTTTATAACGAAGCAGTTGCATATTAGTAACCTACATGCATTATAAAAATCATATCTATTTATTTACATGGCCAAAAAAGATAAATGTGTACTCAAAATTCTCATAACATTTAGATAGACACGATAAAAATGTTTTAAAATAAATTCATAGAAGCATATAAGTGATACAAATAGCAACACAAATAGCCCAAACCTGAGGCTAGCAAGTGAAGACCAAAGGGAGGTCTTTTGAGGCATCCAACCTCAAAGCCTACCACCCTAGGATGCTAAAACGTGGAGGGGTTGCTTGGAGCTCCAACAAGGAAGAAGAAGGCTACAGATAGTAGAAGAAAGTGGTTGGAGGTGAGGAGGGAAGGAGAAATGGTGAAAAGGTGAGGGAAGGGATGGATTTTATAGAAAAAAGGGTAGTTGGTTTGGACATGTCATAGATATGGGTACCATACCTAAGGAGGTATGGGTTGGCTTTGTGATGTCATAGGCTCTGGGTGCCATATTTAAAGAGGTATGGGTTGGATAGATAAAGATGTATAGGTTGGGTTAGCTAAGGAGGTATGGGTTGGATTATCTCAAAACCCAAAAACTTAGGATTTTTACACTAAAGCGATCGGGCCCACCTCAAAAATTGCACTGCATGTCACAAAATGGGTTAGGATGGTCCTAAAGGTTATCAAACATATGGTAAGCACACAAAAGACATGCAAGGGACACCGTCCTAACATCTAACTATGTACGATTAAATTAGACCAAACATGAAAAAGCCGAGCGTGCCGCATCCAAACAGACATACCGAGTGCCAAATGAGGCAAAGGCTAGGTAACTTACACCATACCATATATGAAGCATGGTAAGAAAGGCCAGACACTACTAACCCGATTTAGGTAACACAACCGAACCGACAGTAAAAGCCCTCTGGCAGACAACCCAAGTTTTATAGTAGGGGTTTATGTCATTGGCTTTATGGATCTTCTAATTCAAAAACCTTCAAGGTATCTCATCCATGAAGTTTTGTTAAACTGAAAAAAATTTGGCTAAATGGGTCGGCATAGGAGTCATTTGCTAAAATGCTATCAACGCCGTCATATATCTAAAGCTCACTGAAAACCTCACTTATGGAACCAAGCAAAGATGAAGCAAAAGAGTCTTACGAACCTAGGTGAGTTGAGCTTCTCATCTTAACTCAGTAAGCTCAGTCTGTATATCCTAGCAAATAGATGAAACCCAAATCATGATCCGATCATATCGGCAAGCAAAATGAGGCAAGGTCTCAACACATGCACAACCCAGAAAGACTTACTTAACTTAATTATCTTGCTTAGTGAAGTATTAAACTTCATTAGCTAGCATTAATTAGGGTTTAATTTTGCAAGTAGACTTAGTGAAAAGTCTCATACTTAGGGTTTTATAGACAGACCTAACTGGATGATTGTTTGAATGAGCCAAATGATATCCAAATGGGCTAAAATTTGGACCATTGGGCCTCGACACTCTAATGGTTTGGCATAAGAATTGCCAAGTTCACGCCCATGAGCCAACATAGTAAACAAGGTCCTATAAAGTCAGGTTAACGTGGTGGAAACAATATTTCTTGCCTGCATATCAATGGTCCTAAGTTATGTTCATGGGCTTGGAGACTCTAAATGGGACTAGGGTTATCCAACACCATGAGATTTAGCTTAGTAAATGATTATGTCTAAAACACAAGTAATTTGGCCTGAGTAGGTTTGTGAATAGTAGGCATTGGCCAAGGCATGTCTAGATCTAGTAGGACCTAAATGGAATGGGAAATTCCTACCGAATTATCCATCAAACCAATGGGCCAGAAATTTTGTAGAGATGATATTGGGATAAAACCTAAGGTCTAGGTCAAGTTTCATAAAACTTCACCACTCAGACTAGGCTCAACACATTGTTCAACTGGAGCTAAGCAATTAGACCCTTCATTCCTATGCACTCCCAAATTATGAGCTAGCTAACCACCTAAATGAATTTTACTTAAGCCAAAATTTTACATGCTAACAGTAAACAATTATTCATTCCTTATACAATTTTTATAGATTTTATAAGAATCTTTTTGGGGATCAACTTGGAGCAAAAACTTAGAAAACAACCAAACATAGAAAACATAGTAAACACAT
>JAURVB010009754.1:0-22938 GCA_033002965.1 Piper betle | reverse complement strand
AATATGCTACAAATGGTATCAGAGCCGACCTGGTTCCGTATTAGATGGTGGGAGAATGGATATGTCAGAATGGACCTGACAGCCAAAAAAATGGATATGTCAGAATGGAGCTGACAGCCAAAGATGGACATGTCAGAATGGACCTGACAGCCCATTCAGTATAGATATTTTGGGGACGAAATTTCTTAAGGTGGGTGGATTGTGAGACCTCTCAACTTAGTCCCACATCTAATACCTACTGGAGAAGATCCTATTTATAAGTGGGAATGGACTATAATCTTTAACTTTCGGGGTACCATTTTAAAGAAATGACTTAGCCCATTACGTTGCACTTTAGGGCTGGGTTGTTACACACACCAGCACTCGTATTCTATTCCTTTAACTGGGTAACTGGGCAAAGAATAAAATATTTAACCGGGTAGAGAATATAATATAATTAATATTAGTTCTCTAACATTTGATCCTTCCCTACCCGGGTCGAATATATTACATATCTTTTTTTTCCCCATCTTTACAATCTCCCCAACGTGGAAATATTTCATCCCCAAAATATCATAACAGGCAACAAAATAATTATGATTCACTTTATTTATTTCTTCAAGATCAGTTCATGCCGCTACAATTATAAAACTCCTATGCCACAAACAGGCTAGGGTATTTCCTTGTCATTTCTTGTTCAGTCTCACCATGTAGCTTCTTCTGACCCCTGATTCTTCCACAATACTTTTTACCAAGGAATTTCCTTGTTCCTGCGTGTCTTCATTTGTCTTGCCAGGATGCGGATCAGCTTTTCCTCGTAGGTTAAATTTTATTGTAGCTCTAAGTCTTCAAAATTTGGGATGATATGATCCTCATCCCGTACATACTTCTTTAGCATTGACACATGGAAAACATTGTGTACTCCAGCTAGGCTTGGTGGCAATCCTAATCTATATGCACAATTCCCAACTTGATCCAGGATTGGAAACGGTCCTATGAATCTTGGCTTCAACTTCCTCGATATTTTCAATCTGATCACCCCTTCGTAGGAGATGTCTTTAGGTGCACACACTCCCCAACTTGGAACTCTAGGTCCTTCCTTCGAGTATCAGCATCACTCTTTTGTTCATCCTGAGCTGCCTTAAGTCTTTGCTGAATGAGTTTCACCTTTTCAGTTGCTTCCCTCACCATCTCTGGCCCGACTGTTACTGATTCGGTAAACTCAAGCTCGCACGATGGAGATCTACAGGGCCTACCATATAAGGCTTCAATTGTGCCATCCCTATACTGGCTTGGTAAGAGTTATTGTAGGTGAATTCAGCCAAGGCTAAGTGTTTCTCCCAATCACCTCCCCAGTCCGAAGAATGCAAGCTCTTAACAAATCTTCCAAAGATTGAATGGTTCTCACACTTTGACCATCAGTTTGGGAGTTATATGTTGTACTCAACTTAATTTGAGTTCCCATGGCTTTTTGGAAAACTTCCCAGAAATGTGAGGTGAATAGGGGATCGCGGTTGGAGACTATCTCCTTTGGAATCCCATGCAATTTGACAATATTGTCAACATATAAACCTGCCAGGTATTCTGCCGTTCTCATTGATTTCGTATGGATGAAGTGAGCTACCTAAGTTAGTCGGTCCACAACTACCCATATGGATTCATGCTTCATTTGAGATCTTGGGAGCTTTGAAATAAAATCACATGTGACACACTCCCATTTCCACATTGGTATTTCTAAAGGTTGCAATAGTCCTCCAGGTAGTTGATGTTGGGCTTTGATCTGTTTGCAAGTCTGACACTTAGAGACAAAATCCACAACATCCCTCTTCATCCCAATCCACCAGTAGGTGTATCGAGAACTTTGAACGACGAGCCTCCTCCAAGATATTCTGCCTCGATGCATTATCCTTGGGTAGACACAACCTTCCTCTAAATCTGATCACATTATTGGAATCAACTACAATGTCAAGAATCTTGTCCAACATTTCATTCAGCTCCTCATCACCCATTTGTACTAGCTTAACAAGATCAACTAAATCATTGGAAACAACCAAATTTGCTAGTAAGCCTGTTAGTTGCTCCATCGGGTTGATAGCTACCATTTCGCTGACATGGCCAAAAGTCTAGCTAACTGCTAACTTTTGTCCACTTTGCCCTTCTGACTCAACTGTCGGCTACCACATTTGCTTTCCCTAGATGGTATAAGATTTGGAAGTTGTAGTCCTTCAGATATTCCATCCACCGCCTCTGTTGAAGGCTAAGGTCATTCTGGGTGAAGATGTACTTCAAACACTGGTGGCCATTGAAAACTTCGAACTGGGCTCCATACAAGTAGTGCCTCCAAATCTTTAGGGCAAAAACTACTGCTGCCAGTTCCAAGTCATGGGTTGCATAATTTGCTCATGAATCTTCAATTGACGAGAGGCATAGGCCACCACCTTACCTACTTGCATAAGGATGCATCCTAAACCCAACAAAGACGCATCGTTGAAGACTATGAATCCTTCATTACATTTGGCAGTGTCCAGACAGGTACTTTAGAAATTGGTGTCACTCCAGGTGCTAGGTCAATGACAAACTCCACTGCCCGCTTAGGAGATAACCCTAGAAGTTCGTCTGGGAATACACATATTCCGTGACTGAATCCTCCCCCTGAACTAAAATGGCGAATGCCAGTGCTTTCTTCTGGACAACGGGCTCTGGAAAATATTCTCAATTGAAAGCTGCCACAAATTCTGCCCACACGATGGAGGATATCTCACGTGCATGGAATTTGGTTTTCCCCATGGATTTCCACCAGTAAGATTGTGAAGACCCGGTAAAATAATAATAATAATAATAAATATATATATATATATATAATTATAATAATAATAATAACGTTCGACGCGGTGGGATCGAACGTGGGGAAAAAATTTCGTTAGCTGGTTAGGTATGAATTACCCGGTTAATTGAGAAGTAATTTCTAACCGGACGATTCTACTTGAATCGGTCAAGTCGACCACATTATTTATCCATCTAACCATTTAAGTGAACCATACTATGTACCCATTTAAGAGGTTAAGTGAATTATTTATCCATTTAACCATTTAAGTGAATCATACCATGTACCCGTTTAAGAGGTTAAGTGAAATGGTTAAGTGAACCGTATTGATTACCCAATTACCCGATTAAAGGAATTGCGGTGAAAGGGTGTTTCCACAAACCCTAGCCGTCATTTCATTCTTTATAGAAGGAGAAGGGGAGGGCGTCTTCTACATCTTTCTCCTCCTTGGACAGATGCTGGCTTTCCTCCTTCGCTCGGGTAATTCCTTTTCCTTTCTTTTTCTTTTGTTGCATGCATACACATGTTGCATAAATCATAAACATGTTAAACATAAGAATCAAATGAGAAATCAACAAGGGAAGAAGAAAACCAGGAGGACGTCCTGCTGTTTTTGCAGCAGCAACAACACCATCCTCCATCCTTGTGAGTAGGGTTGACGTGCTGGAAGTAGGGAGTGTTCCCAGCGGTGCTGCTGGCCGGACGGAGTCGCCTTGGGTGGCCGAGTCAGACCGGCGGGGAGAGATGTAAATCAGGAAGTGTAGGGAGACCAGGTTGGTGTTGATTGGTGGCTGGCCAGACGTGGATCCGCCATGGAAAGGGCAGACTGGTCGTCACTTGGGGTGGTGCTGGTCGTCACCTTGATGGGGCAGGACATGGTCGCCATGGCTGCTGGTCGGCCACCATGAATGGTGAAATTAAGGTCCCCATGTAGGGTGTAGTCCGAGTTCCATGAGACAGCAGCGGATAAAGATTGGATCTTTGGTGTTTTTCCAATCGGATCAGTGGGGTAGATAGAAGATGGGGTCTGAGATTGGGTGGAAGGAAAAGAAGACATGCTGGTCGGGTGCTGTTTATGTGGCTGACTAGAATAGTCGCCATGGGTCTGGTCGGGTTGCTGTTTGGGTGGCCAGGATGGGGTCACCAAGGACTGGTTGAGGGTTGCCATGTGGTGGCCAATTTGGGGACGCCATAGCAGCAAATGGAGGCCGCCACATTACTGGTTGGTTGCCATGCATGGTGAAAATACCGGCTTTTGCTAGTTGATTACAATAAAGCTGGGAGCTTTGGGGTCGTTAAATGAATTGTTAAAGTGGGATGGCAACCAGGTCAATATAGGAGAACTCGATGCGGTTGAGTTAGAATATAAGGTAAATACAAAAGACTAAAGTATGGGATATGTTAATAATTGAATTATCAATTAGATAATGGGATTTGGATGGGGATAATTAATAATTAATTATCATTAGAATTGCTGAAAATTTAATAAGAAATAAAGACTAACATGAACTAATTACATCATTTAAAATTGATAGTATATTAGTCATAGTAGTTGCATGTATGTTCATGCAAAATAAAATTATACTAATGTATAATTTTATGCCCTTATTCAGATTAGGGTTAACCGATCATAGTCAGACGAAATCACAAGTCAGGTACGTATCAACGGAAGTTTCAGGAGATTCCACATCGACTATGTAAAAATTGCAACAAGATGCATTCAGGGTTATGCAGGGAGCCCCGTCGGTGCTACAATTGCGGAAGGACCGGACACTTGCAAAACGAGTGTCGTTAGCCCCTGAAGCAACAACAGGAGCAACCTGAAAAGGAGAAGACACCAGCTCCTAATCGCTACCCAGCACCTGCAAAACCAGTTGACAAAGGGAAGGCGAAACGTTTTTGTAGTCGGAAGTCGAGGACGCTGAGAACGAGGACCACACAGTTCGAGGTAAAATCCTGATTCAAAGTGTTAGTGTGGATGTTTTATTTGACTCGGGGTGTACGCATTCGTTCCTATCATCCCGATTAGTTAAGAGTTTAGGACTCCAAACGTCTACATTACCTAAGACTTAAAGGGCCACCACCGCAACGGGAGAAGGGGAGGTCACAACGTTAGGAGTGACTAACCTATCCTTGGATATACAAGGGAAACCGCTGTGTGGAATTTCATTGTCTATGGGATAATAGGATTTGTTGTACTGTTGGGAATGGACTGGTTGTCTGCACACCAGGCTTTTCTTGACTGTAAAAAGAGGAGAGTATTGACTAAACCATGTAATTGTGAGATCCCTCAACTTAGTCCCACATCTAATACCTACTGGGAGAAGATCCTGTTTATAAGTTGGAATGGACTATAGATGTTTAACTTCCGGCGTACTTATTTTAAAGAAATGACTTAGCCCATTACGTTGCACATTGGGCTGGGTCGTTACAAATGGTATCAGAGCCGACCTGGTTCCGTGTTAGATGGTGGGCTGGATTAGAAACGTTAGCTAGGCTGCCGGTCATGGGCTAGAAAGGTCGTGGGCTGGGGCTAGCAACGGGCCAAGAATAGGCATTTCAGGGACGAAATTCCCTAAGGTGGGTGGATTGTGAGATCCCCCAACTTAGACCCACATCTAATTCCTACTGGGAGAAGATCCTGTTTATAAGTGGGAATGGACTATAGATCTTTAACTTTCGGGGTACCCGTTTTAAAGAAATGACTTCAGCCCATTATGTTGCACTTTGGGCTAGGTCGTTACATAATCATTGGAAAAAAAATTTTTTGTTTTTAACCATAACGGAATAAAATGTAGATGGCAGGCACCCGAAGGAAGTCGAGCCCAGCTGCACAGTCGGACACGAACATGGAGAGTGTGTTAGGCCAAATTTTGACGGCCATACAAGGACTAGCGCAGGCTTCAGATAATACCAGTTCTGTGATTCAAAACATAGCACAGTGATTACCGGGATTGGTAACAGGGAATGGAGCTCCAAATTCGGCTGCGGGTCCTAGTAGTGTTCCAAATGGGGACTAGGGGAGCGACCAAGAGCAGGTAGGGATAGCTGACCCGGGCGAGCGAGGGGAACTTCCAAACTCAGTGCCACCGGTAGTCCGACATGTGGTACTGCCAGTTGGGGATGACAGTGATCGATACACTGTAGAGAAATTCTGGAGGAACGGAGCTGAGGTATTCATTGGTGGGACTGATCCAATGAAGGCGGAGAGCTGGTTGGACATGACTGAGAAAGCATTTGAGAGCTCTCTGTGCCTCATCGCCATCAGGTGAGGTTGGCGACATGCATGCTTCAGGAGGAAGCATCCTATTGGTGGAAATCCATGGAGAAGACTGCGTTCCATCAACGGGAGATTTCGTCCATTCCTTGGGCGGAATTTGTAACAGCTTTCAATGGACAATATTTTCCTAAGTCTGTTGTCCAGAAGAAAGCACTGGAATTTGCCACTCTAACTCAGAGTGATGATTCAGTCCGATGACTATGCAAAAATTTCTTTCAATTGGAGAGATTTGCAGCTGGGAGTCTGGCAACTGCCCGGGCCAGAGCAGACAAATTTTTCTGGGGGTTGAAGCCCGAATTGAGGAGTAGGGTTGCTACGGTGCCAAGAGGCACTATAACCGAAGTGATTGAGGCAGCCACTACTCATGAGTTGGTGTACGACTATGTCCGTGCACAGAAACAGGGGAAGGCTACTATGCAACATAAGAATGCCAACCAGGGTAGTAGCAAAAACAGGTCTACAGAACACCAGCAGCAGAAATATCAACGGAAGGTCGATGGGAACCGCAAAGGAAGTTTCAGGAGATTCCGTATCGACTATGTAAAAATTGCAACAAGATGCATTCAGGGTTATGCAGTGAGCCTCGTCGGTGCTACAATTGCGGAAAGACGGGACACCTGCAAAATGAGTGTCGTCAGCCCCTGAAGCAACAACAGGAGCAGCCTGAGATCCCAAAGATATAATTAATCATGCTTATCATCTTGCTGTTATAATATTTCGGGGATGAAATATTTCTAAGTTGGGGAGAATGTAAAAACCATGAAAATTATTACAAGACTCGAACCTAAATATTATGAAATAAATATAGATGAACCGATATCGTTGGTTATCAAGTCGACCGGTCATGGTTCGACTTAAGGTCACCTAGAAAATACCTATTTATGAATGGATGATGGGGTGTGAGAATTTAATTAAGGGGCTCGTTGAACCTAGGAAATACCAATGGATGATGGGGTATGAGAATTTAATGGAGGGAATCGTTGAAGTGTATATATATGCAGGAGGAGGGAGTATTTCATCCCTCATCTCCGTCCCAGGCGACCTCCCCATTACTGTGTGAGTATTTCATCTCTCATCTTATTTGTTTCCATTAGGATTCTTGCATGCAAGGTTTGTTGAAGACGCCCTGCCAAGTTGCTAGATCTCCAGCGTCTTATGCATGGGGTTCTTATCGATTGCTTAGTTGTTTTGTAAATGGACATGTTAATAATTAAATTATCAATTAGATAATGGGGATTTGGATGGGGATAATTAATAATTAAGTATCATTAGAATTGCTGAAAATTTAATAAGGAATGAAGACTAACATGAACTAATTACATCATTTAAAATTGATAGTATATTAGTCATGTAAGTTGCATGTAGGTTCATGCAAAATAAAATTATACTAATGTATAATTTTATGCCCTCATTCAGATTAGGGTTCACGGGTCACAGTCAGACGAAATCACAAGTCAGGTACGTATAATAGGTAGAACATCGTATTTTCCTTGTTGGTAGCCTAGGTCGGCCTGAGCCCAGATTCGACCACCATGCACCGAGTGCAACCGGGGTCAAAGAATTGACTCAGTCCGACACGGGGTCGTATTATGTGCGTAAATTGTGTAATGCATTGACATTGTTTTGGAGTAGTGATAGCCGCCCCATAAAAAGGCTACGGCCGGGGTGAGCGAGGCACAGCGATTCCTCCATCGCACTGGAGTGCAGTGATAGCCTCCCCATAAAAAGGCTACGGCCGAGGTGTGTGAGGCACTGGCACTAGAGTTGGCAGTGAGAGCTTCCCCACAAACGGGGCGTAGCATTCACCTGAGTGCAGTGATAGCCTCCCATAAAAAGGCTACGGCCGGGTGTGTGAGGCACTGGCACTAGAGTTGGCAGTGAGAGCTTCCCCACAAACGGGGCGTAGCATTCACCTGAGTGCAGTGATAGCCTCCCCATAAAAAGGCTACGGCCGGGGTGTGTGAGGCACTGGCACTAGAATTGGTAGTGAGAGCTTCCCCACAAACGGGGCGTAGCAATCACCTGAGTGCAGTGATAGCTTCCCCACAAAAAGGCTACGGCCGGGGTGTGCGAGGCACTGGCACTGGAGACGGTAGTGGTAGCCTCCCCACAAAAGGGCTACGGCCGGGGTGTGCGGATCACAGCGGATACCTCCTCCGCATTGTTTTGGAGTATAGCGGAATCGCTCCACCGCATATTAAAATAAACATAAGGAAATAGTGGAATGTACTTGATTTGTTTTATCTATTATACTACTTAGTGTTGTAATCACTAACGCGGAATTGCCTCCGCAGGTGTGCAGATACGAAATTAGGTGATTGACAACCAGAGCATGGAGCAAAATAAATATGAGGACTCCTTTTTATTTATTTGAGAAATAAGTGTGGCTACTGGGAAACGGTCTAAGACTGTGGGATCTTTATATATGTTTTTGTTAATGAAATGTTAGACATATTTGCTTAATTGTGAGTAACACCTGGCCAGCTAGGCCCACAATGTTGTGAAAAATGGCGGGTCGTTACAGGTGGTATCAGAGCCTAAGTTTCCCAAAAGCTCACATCTTATGACTCAAGTACCTTGTTGAAGAGTCCAATATTTATCTTTCTCCAATGGGGTATGTCATTAGGAATTAGTGGACTCACTAACAAACCTAAGTAATCATTGAAAAAAAAATTTAATGAACCATAACGGAATAAATTTTAGATGGCAGGCACCCGAAGGAAGTCGAGCCAAGCTGCGCAGTCGGACACGAACGTGGAGAGTGTGTTAGGCCAAATTTTGACGGCCATACAGGGACTAGCGCAGGCTTCAGATAATACCAGTTCTGTGGTTCAGAACATAGCGCAGCGATTACCGGGATTGGTAACAGGGAATGGAGCTCCAAATTCGGCTGCGGGTCCTAGTAGCATCCCAAATGGGGATCAGGGGAGCGCCCAAGAGCGGGTAGGGATAGCTGACCCGGGCGAGCGAGGGAACTTCCAAACCCAGTGCCACCGGTAGTCCGACAAGTGGTACTGCCAGTTGGGGATGACAGTGATCGATACACTGTAGAAAAATTTCGGAAGAACGGAGCTGAGGTATTCATTGGAGGGACTGATCCAATGAAGGCGGAGAGCTGGATGGACATTACTGAGAAAGCATTTAGAGCTCTCTCTGTGCCTCATCGCCATCAAGTGAGGTTGGCGACATGCATGCTTCAGGAGGAAGCATCTTATTGGTGGAAGTCCATGGAGAAGACTGCGTTCCATCAACGGGAGATTTCGTCCATTCCTTGGGCGGAATTTGTAACAGCTTTCAATGGACAATATTTTCCTGAGTCTGTTGTCCAGAAGAAAGCACTGGAATTTGCCACTCTAACTCAGAGGGATGATTCAGTCCGAGAGTATGCAAAAATTTCTTGCAATTGGAGAGATTTGCACCTGGGAGTCTGGCAACTGCCCGGGCCAGAGCAGACAAATTTTTTGGGGGTTGAAGCCAGAATTGAGGAGTAGGGTTGCTACGGCGCCAAGAGGCACTATAACCGAAGTGATTGAGGCAGCCACTACTCATGAGTTGGTGTACGACTATGTCCGTGCACAGAAACAGGGGAAGGCTACTATGCAACATAAGAATGCCAACCAGGGTAGTAGCAAAAACCGGTCTGCAGAACACCAGCAGCAGAACTATCAACGGAATGTCGATGGGAACCGCAAAAGGAAGTTTCAGGAGATTCCGTATCGACTATGTAAAAATTGCAACAAGATGCATTCAGGGCCATGCAGTGAGCCCCGTCGGTGCTACAACTGCGGAAGGACGGGACACCTGCAAAATGAGTGTCGTCAGCCCCTGAAGCAACAACAGGAGCAACCTGAAAAGGAGAAGACACCAGCTCCTAATCGCTACCCAGCACCTGCAAAATCGGTGGACAAAGGGAAGGCGAAACTTTTTGCAGTCGAAATCGAGGACGCTGAGGACGATGACCACACAGTTCGAGGTAAAATTCTGATTCAAAGTGTTAGTGTGGATGTTTTATTTGACTCGGGGTGTACACATTCGTTCCTATCATCCCGATTAGTTAAGAGTTTAGGACTCCAAACGTCTACATTACCCAAGACTTATAGGGTCACTACTGCAACGGGAGACGGGGAAGTCACAACGTTAGGAGTGACTAACCTATCCTTGGATATACAAGGGAAACCCTATGTATGGAATTTCATTGTCTATGGGATAATAGGCTTTGATGTACTGTTGGGAATGGACTGGTTGTCTGCACACCAGGCTTTTCTCGACTGTAAAGGGAGGAGAGTGTTGACGAAACCTTGTAATTGTGAGATGGGGGTCATTTTCCAAGGGTCATGGAATGATCCATCCTCTTGTATTGTGTCGGTTAGTGAGGCAACTGAGTGGTTTGGTGAGGGTTGTAAAGCCTTTTCGGCAACTCTAGAGGAGTCTGAGTCCAAACCCAAAGAGTTGTCCATGATTCCGGTGGTAGCAGAATTTCCGGACGTGTTTCCAGGTGAACTTCCAGGGTTACCTCCTAAGCGGGCGGTGGAGTTTGTCATTGACCTAGCACCTGGAGTATCACCAATTTCTAAAGCACCATACCGCATGGCTCCAGTGGAACTCAAGGAGTTAAAGAGTCAATTAGAAGAGCTGTTGCAGGCAGGCTTCATCCGACCAAGTACTTCACCCTGGGAGCCCATGTTCTTTTCGTAAAGAAGAAGGATGGCTCACTTCGATTGTGTATTGACTATCGCCAGCTCAATCAAGTGACAGTCAAGAATCGGTACCCCTTACCGAGGATTGATGATTTATTTGATCAGTTGAAAACAGCCGGAATATTCTCAAAAATAGACTTGCGGTCCGGATATCATCAACTGTGGGTGAAGGAATCTGACATACAGAAAACGGCTTTCCGAACTCGATATGGACATTATGAGTTTCTGGTTATGCCTTTTGGTCTGACAAATGCACCAGCGGCCTTTATGTCACTTATGAACACGGTGTTCCACGAATACTTGGATAAGTTTATTATTGTGTTTGTGGATGACATTCTGGTCTATTCAAATAATGAGGAGGACCATGGGAAACACTTGTCCATTGCTCTTCAAGTTTTGAGGGAGAATCAATTGTTCGCCAAGTTATCAAAGTGTGACTTCTGGCTGGAGGAGGTGAAATTCCTCGGACATGTTGTCTCAAAGGCGGGAGTTGCAGTGGATCCATCAAAAGTGAGAGCAGTTACTGATTGGCCACAACCCAAGTCAGTCACAGATATCCGAAGTTTCCTTGGACTAGCAGGTTACTATCGGAAGTTCATTAAAGATTTCTCCTTGGTGGCATCGCCAATGACTAAGCTTACACGCAAGGGAGTCAAGTTCGAATGGAGTAACAAGTGTGAGGAGAGTTTCCAATCTTTGAAGAAGAGTTTAACTACTGCACCAGTTTTGACTATACCAAATGGCAATGAAGGATTCGTGGTCTTCAGTGATGCATCTCTAGTGGGGTTAGGATGTGTCCTTATGCAAGATGGTAAGGTGGTGGCTTACGCCTCTCGCCAATTGAAGATTCACGAGCAAAATTATGCAACCCATGACTTGGAACTGGCAGCAGTTGTGTTTGCTCTGAAAATTTGGAGACACTATTTGTACGGAGCTCAGTTCGAGGTTTTCACCGACCACCAAAGTTTGAAGTATATCTTCACCCAGAATGACCTTAACCTTCGACAGAGGCGGTGGATAGAATACTTGAAGGACTATGATTTCCAAATTTTATACCATCCGGGAAAAGCGAACGTTGTAGCCGACGCATTGAGTCGGAAGGGCAAGGTGGACAAGGGTCAACAACTAGCTAGACTTTGGGCTATGTCAGCTGAGGTGGTAGCTATTAACCCGGTGGAACGAATGACAGGACTACTGGCGAACCTGGTTATCTCCAATGAATTGGTGGACCGAGTTAAGCTAACACAAATGGAAGATGAGAAGCTGAATGAAATGTTGGACAAAACTCCCGACATTGTAGCAGATTCCAACAGTGTAATCAGATTTAGAGGGAGGTTGTGTGTACCCAACAATGATGCATTAAAGCGAGATATCCTAGAGGAAGCTCATCGTTCAAGGTTCTCAATACACCCTGGTGTTACAAAGATGTACCAGGACTTAAAACGAACCTACTGGTGGATTGGGATGAAGAGGGATGTGGTGGATTTTGTTTCCAAGTGTCAGACGTGCCAATTGATCAAAGCCCAACATCAACTACCCGGTGGATTATTACAATCTTTAGAGATACCTACCTGGAAATGGGAGCGTGTCACATGTGATTTTATTACTAAACTCCCAAGGACTTTGAAGAGACATGACTCTATATGGGTGGTTGTGGACCGTTTGACTAAGGCAGCTCACTTTATCCCCACAAAATCAACAAGGACGGTGGAATACTTAGCAGAACTGTACATAAATAACATTGTCAGGCTGCATGGAATTCCAAAGGAGATAGTCTCTGACAGAGATCCCCTATTCACGTCACATTTTTGGAAAGTTTTCCAAAAAGCTATGGGGACCCAAATCAAGTTAAGTACAGCATATCACCCCCAAACTGATGGTCAGAGTGAGAGGACCAATCAAACCTTGGAGGATTTGTTGAGAGCTTGCATCCTCGACTGGGGAGGAGATTGGGAGAAACACTTAGCCTTGGCTGAATTCACCTATAATAACTCTTACCAAGCCAGTATAGGAATGGCACCGTTTGAAGCTTTATACGGTAGGCCTTGTCGATCTCCATCATGCTGGTTGGAGTCTACAGAGGTGGTATCCGAGCAACTTGGTTCCGTGTTAGATGGTGGGATGGACTAGGGAAGTTGGCTATGCTGCCGGTCATGGGCCAGAAAGGTCATTGGCTGGGGCTAACAACGGGCTAGACTAGAGAAGTTGGCTAGGCTCCCGGCCACGGGCCATAATGGTTGTGGGCTGGGGCTAGCAACGGGCCAAGTATAGGCATTTCGGGGACGAAATTCCTAAGGTGGGTGGATTGTGATATCCCTCAACTTAGTCCCACTTCTAATACATACTGGGAGAAGATCCTCTATATAAGTGGGAATGGACTATAGATTCTTAACTTGGGTTAACCATTTTAAAGAAATGACTTAAGCCCATTACGTTGCACTTTTGGCCGGGTCGTTACATCTATAGTCCATTCTCACTTATACACAGGATCTTCTCCAAATAGGTATTAGATGTGGGACTAAGTTGAGGGATCTCACAATCTACCCACCTAAGGAAATTTCGTCCCCGAAATGCCTATACTTGGCTCGTTGCTAGCCCTAGTCCACAACCTTTCGGCCCTGACCGGCAGCCTAGCCACGTCCCTAATCCAGCCCACCATCTAACACGTAACCAGGTTGCTCTAATACCACCTGGAAACAACCCGACCCAAAGTGCAACGTAATGGGCCTAAGTCATTTGTTTAAAATGGTTAACCCAAGTTAAAGATCTATAGTCCATTCCCACTTATATATAGGATCTTCTCCCAGTAGGTAATAGATGTGGGAGTAAGTTGAGGGATCTCACAATCCACCCACCTTAGGAAACTTTGTCCCCGAAATGCCTATACTTGGCCCATTGCTAGCCCCAGCCCACAACCTTTTGGCCTGTGACCGGTAGCCTAGCCAACATCCCTAGTCTGCCCATTGCTAGCCCCAGCCCATGACCTTCCTGGCCCGTTACCGGCAGCCTACTCAACGTCCCTAGTCCAGCCCACCATCTAACACGGAACCAGGTTGCTCTGATACCACCTGTAATGTCCCACTCGAACCGGACCGGGTGTTACTTAAAAATATAGGTAATGTAAATGTAACATTCCAGAACATGAATTGAAATACAGCAAATAAGTCTCGCAACATATAATATGAATCATAACAATAAATCATGTTCTCTAAATTATAAAATAACTGTCCCACAGTCTCAGACCATTTCCCATAGCCACATTTATAACACAAGAGAATAATAAGGAAGTCCAACTTTATTATCGATCCACCATACCTAGGTTGGTAAAAGAACCACCAACCACAGTTCTATTCTTTAGTCCAAAGCTGCTCACCTGCGGAGGCAATTCCGCGTTAGTGATAAAACTACTAAGCCGCATAATTAAATGAAACAAGTCAATACAATCCCTATTATCATTTCACTTGTTATTATTATTATTATTACACAAGTAAAGAGTAATGATCCCTCAGGTCATTCTGAGATTAGAAAATTGTCTCCCAGCTCTTTCTAAGATTAGGTGGGCCCCCAACTCATTTCCAGGTTAGTGATGGTCTTCCAATTCATTCTAAGTTTAGAAAATTGTCTCCCAGCTCATTATGAGATTAGGTGGTCCCCCAAATTCATTTTAAGGTTAGTCATGGTCTCCCAGCTCAATCTGAGATGAAAAATTGTCTCCATGTTCATTCTGAGATTAGAAAACATCTCCTAGCTCAGTCTGATATTAGGTGGTCTCCCAATTCATTTTGAGATTAGTCATGGTCCCCCAATTCATTTTGAGGTTAAAAATCGTCTCCCAGCTCATTCTGAGATTAGGTGGTCCCCCAATATTTTGAAGTTAGTTATGGTCTCCCAGTTCAATGTGAGATTAAAAATTGTCTCCCAGCTCATTCTGAGATTAGAAAACGTCTCCCAGCTCATTCTGATATTAGTTGGTCTCCCAATTCATTTTGAGATTATTCATGTTCCCCCAATTCATTTTGAGGTTAAAAATTGTCTCCCTGCTCATTTTGAGATCAGGTGGTCCCCCAATACATTTTGAGGTTAGTCATGGTCTCCCAGTTCAATCTAAGATTAAAAATTGTCTCCCTGCTCATTTTGAGATTTGAAAACGTCTCCCAGCTCAATCTGAGATTAGGTGGTCTCCCAATTCATTTTGAAATTAGTCATGGTCCCCCAATTCATTTTGAGGTTAAAAATCATCTCCCAGCTCATTCTGAGGTTAGGTGGTCCCCCAATTCATTTTGAGGTTATTCATGGTCTCCCAGTTCATTCTGAATTAGAAATTATCTCCCAGCTCATTTTCAGATTAGAAAACGTCTCCCAACTCATTCTGAGATTAGGTGGTCTCCCAATTCATTTTGAGATTTGTCATGGTCCCCCAATTTATTTTGAGGTTAAAAATCGTCTCCCAGCTCATTCTAAGATTAGGTGGTCTCCCAACTCATTTTGAAGTTATTCATGGTCTCCCAGTTTACTCTGAGATTGGAAATTGTGTCCCAGCTCATTCTGAGATTAGAAAATGGCTCCGAGCTCATTCTGAGATTAGGTGGTCTTCAAATTTATTTTGAGATTAGTCATGGTCCCCCAATTCATTTTGAGCTATTCATGGTCTCCCAGTTCATTTTGAGATTAGAAATTGTCTCCCAGCTCATTCTGAGATTAGGTGGTTTCCCAATTCATTTTGAGATTAATCACGGTCCCCAATTCATTTTGAGGTTAAAAATCGTCTCCTAGCTCATTCTGAGGTTAGGTGGTCCCCTAATTCATTTTGAGGTTATTCATGGTCTCCAAGTTCATTCTAAGATTAGAAATTGTCTCCTAGCTCATTTTTAGATTTGTGCCTACAATGGCTACTAATTTGGGAAAATACAACAATTCATATAGTTATACCAGTTTGGGAAAATATAACATTTAAAATAATTATACGGACAATACCAAATTTCAATTAATTATAAGCACACACGTAGTAACACACATAGTAATTTTAATGGTGCATCCTCGCGTAGGACTGAGTCAATTCCTTGACCCCGATTGCGTTACAGCGCATGGTTCTCGAATATGGGCTGGCCAACAAGGGAAAGTACAACATTTAAATGATTGTAGGCTATACAACATTTCAAATGATTATACGGACCTGGATATTTTGAACTCGTAGATGCGACCACTGATCCTAATTTAAACGAGAATATAAAATTATACATAAGTATAATTTTATTCGAGTTGGAATACATGCAACTAAATATCTAATATATATATCATTTTCAAAATTATTAAATATTAAATTATCGACAAATCCACCAAGATAATTAATTATTCCTGTGACATAATCATGTAAATCCCACTTCACATTTTTAAATGAATTATCTAAATTATATTTAATGCTTAACCATGGATAAAATAATTTTTTCTAATCAACAAGTATTTAATTTTCCTTTGCAATGACAATTATTTAACCTTGATCATGACGATTTAGTTGACGGTTATAATTTTTAATCCCTACTATTATTTACATCAATTTAATTAATTAAGTTGGTCAATTAAGTTATTTAAAATAATTTGTATTATTCAAAAGTATTATTATTACAATTATTTTAAATTATTCGACTCAATAAAGTTGAAAACTTTATTTATTTTCATTATTCTATTTAGGTTCGACGCGAGTGATTACTAGTGGACTATAGTTTAATAATCTATTTTCTACATTACTACTCGTTATTAAAATAATCTGTTTATTTACCTAATATTAAATTTAATTTGGTAAAGGTAAAATCTTTATTTTATTAATTACTGATAACCCTCCGATTTAATTTAACCACTTCAATTACGCCGATTATTATCGACCGTTTATCATTATCGTATTTTTGTTACTCGTGGCGATTTTATATAATAATTAGATAGTTTCGTAACCCATACCCCAATAAAATAATTATTTTTAAAGATTTATTATGAGTTAATATTATTTTCTAACTCGAGTCAGTATCGAGCCCGGAGTTATTTACGAGTTGGTATTATTATTTAACTCGAGCTGTGTCGAGTCAAGCATTATTTACAACTTTGCCACCCAAGGTAATTTTTTCCTGCTTCTTCTTCGCGCATGCTCTGTTCCCGACGCGGGGTGCCCTCCAGCTGCCACCGACGGTGACCACCTCCGGCCACCGTCATTCATCGCCGACCAGCCCTGCCATGCCGTTGCAGTTTCGCCTCGGCCAACTCCGGCTCGTCTTCCAGCCACGGTGATGCCCACATCGCTTGCCTTGCGGCTCACTCACATCGGTGATTCCACCGCCGGCAAGCGTCGCCGCCTCAATTGGGTGGTCGCCTCATCACCCTCGACGACCTATCTACCTTCCCCGGCCCTATTGGAACCCGTCGCCACCCAGGACGGCCAGATTTCTTCCCCCACCGCCGTCGAACCTGTTTTTACCGCCGGCTACTGTTTTTGGCCATTTACAGCCCCAGGCTGACGTCCACACACGTGAGATCGACCCTACACTGATCGGCGAGGAGAGTAGGATCAACTTCCGACATCGGAACTACCCTCGCCACCGATTCCTGGCGACCTTGCCTTTGCTTCCCCATCTCGCCGGAATAGGGGACTCGTCGGCCGAATTAATGTTTAATTTTTGTTCAGTTTATTTCTTGTTGAATTTTTTAAACTTTAATCCTCACAATTATAAAGCTTCTTATCAAATTAAAATATGCATGCAAGAAAATTAAGAAGAGGGAGATAGGAAGAATACCTAAGCAAGGAAGAAGACACGCCGGCAAGGAAAAGGAGATGAGAATGCGAATGAAAGCTAGGGTGGAGGACGTCCTTTATAAAATGAAATGACGGCTAGGGTGGAGGATATCCCCTAATACCAAATTGTAACACCTCGATCTTGGTTCACCTATGAACCGAAACAGAAATGTCTCGATCAATAATTTAGATCAAAATAACCAGCTTGGAGTCAGGAAAATGGAAGACATTGCTAAATATGAGTGAACACTTATCAAATATAAATAAAAGCATGAAAGAAAATAATTATGCCAAGCTCAAGTGTGTGTAGCATTTATCTGTCCTCCCACCAGAGCCAACTTAGGATCACAAGACCTACATATATAATATGCAAAACGTCAGTAAAAAGTGTTACTCGTCCGAAAAATAACTAGTACAAACTAGCAAATGGGTATTCCATTACCCATGGAAACATAAGAAACTTCAAAATTTCCTCACACTGGGCAGTTAGAAAAGCTGGTGCACATGCACAGTTAATACTCATATTCATATATAGAATACTTACGCCCTCAGATCCTTCATATTATACCACCACGGTATTCGAGTGGCAAAAAAAAAGGTTAAGTTAGTGCCACAAATTTTGGAAATATGTTTCGTTACACTATACCCTCAGACTCCTCACTAGCTAAGGGTTTGAAAGAGTTCTAGTTTGGTCCATATATCTTGTACATACACAATGTTGTGAAAGCCGTAAACCCTCATATTTATACATATAGGGTTAAGAGAGAATTTAATACTTAGTTTCTAGATCTTATCTTTCAAAAACCATCAAGGGGCCTCAACTTTGAGGTTTTATTAAACATGTGTCCGGGTAAATGACCTAACATCGAGGGATCCAATAAAGCGTTGTAGATACTGTTGTACATTTAAAACACGGGTATACTCGACACGCAAGGAGTCAAGCAAAGATCAAGTAGAGAGGGGGTCCTATAGATCTGTGGTCTAAGCTCCAAGCATATAGGCACATCTACGACGAGCTTAGACTCCGAAATCTACATCGAAACCAGCTGCTAAGTAAAATACTGACATCTCTATATGATGCATGCTCGTGGTGTGTGCTCAAATCATCAATATATACTAATAAAGAAGACAATACTATATAAATCTACAACTAAACATTAGCATGCAAATCGAGATATAATAAAGCAAATAACAAATAGACAAATAATAATTACTGTAAAGACCGTGGAAAAATTTTTTTTTAATATATTCGACTCGGGCATGGAAGCATCGAACGTTAGAGAATTAATATTAATTATATTATATTCTCTACCCAGGTTAAGTCTACCCGATTAAATATTTTATTCTTTACCTGGTTACCCGGTTAAAGGAATTAAATACGGGTGTTAGTGTGTTTCCACAAACCCTAGCCGTTATTTCATTTATAAAGGACGTCCTCCACCCTAGCCTTCATTCGCATTCTCTTCTCTTCTTCGGTTGCCGGCGTGTCTTCTTCCTTGCTTAGGTATTCTTCCTATCTCCCTCTTCTTAATTTTCTTACATGCATATTTTAATTTGATAATAAGCTTTATAATCGTGAGGATTAAAAGTTTAAAATCAATAAGAAAACAAATATAATTTTACACCGGAGAAACTAAAATTGCCAACGAGCGTCCCCTGTTTCGGCGAAATGGGGAAGCATAGGCAAGGTCGCCGGGAAGCGGTGGCGAGGGTCGTTCCGACGTCGGAAGATGATCATACCCTCTTCATCGATCAGTGTAGGGTCGATCTCACGGGTGTGGATGCCGGCCTGGGGTGGGAAATGGCCAAAAACAGTAACGGCGGCAAAAACAGGGGCGACGGCAGTGGGGGAAGAAATCCGGCCGCCCTAGGTGACGACGGGTTCCAATAGGGCCGGGGAAGGTAGATAGGTGGTCGAGCGTGACGAGGCGACCACCTAATTGAGGCGGCGACGCTCGCCGGCGGTGGAATCGCCGCCGCAAGCGCGCCGCTAGGAGGGCGATGCGGGCGTCGCCACTGCTGGAAAACGGCCGGAGTTGGCGGGGGCGACACCGCCAGGGCATGGCAGGGCTGGTCGACGACGATTGACGGCGGCCGGAGGTGGTCGGCGGCGGTGGCGGCTGGAACGTGCCTGGAGTCGGGAACAGAGCTCGACGGGGAAGAAGAAGAAGAAGGGCGGTGGCAATTCTGTAAATACTGGTTGACTCGATACCGACTCGTGTTAAAAATAATACAAACTCGTAATAAATCTTTAAAAATAATTATTTTAACGGGTTATAGGGTAAAGTTACTAAACTAATTAATTATTGGACGAAGTCGACATAGACATAAGTAATAAAAAATTCGATAATGATAAACTGTCGATAATTAATCGGCGTAATAAAAGCGATCAAATTAAATTGGATGGTTATAAGTAATTAATAAATAAAGATGTTACATTTACCATATTAAATTTAATATTAGGTAAGTAAAGTGATTATTTTAAGAATGAGTTAGTAATGTAGAAAATGGGTTATTAAACTATAGTCGGGTAGCAATCACTCGCGTCGAACCTAAATAGCACAATAAAAATAAATAAAGTTTTAAACTTTATTGAGTCGAATAATTTAAAATAATTGTATTAATAATATTTTTGAATAATACAAAATTATTTAATTGAACAACTTAATTAATTAAATTGCTGTAAATAACAGTAGCGATTAAAAATTATAACCGTCTACTAAATCATCAAGATCGGGGGTAAATAATGTGGAGTAGGATTTACATGATTATGTCACAGGAATAATTAATTATCTCACTAGATTTGTTGATAATTTAATATTTAATATTTTTGGAAATGATATATATATATATTTAGATATTTAGTTGCATGCATCCCTACTCGAATAAAATTATACTTATGTATAATTTTATATTCTCGTTCAGATTAGGGTCATTGGTTGCCGCTGCGAGTTTGAAATATCCAGGTCCGTATAATCATTTGAAATGTTGTATAGTCTGTATAATCATTTGAAATGTTGTCTAATCCGTATAATCATTTGAAATGTTGTACTTTCCCTTGTTGGCAGCCCTAGTCGGCCTGAGCCCAGATTTGACCACTATGCGCTGTAACGCAATCGGGGTCAAGGAATTGACTCAGTCTGACACGGGGCTGCACCTTCAAAATTACTATGTGTGTTACTATGTGTGTGCTTATAATTATTTGAAATGTTATTTTGTCTGTATAATTATTTGAAATGTTATATTTTCCCAAACTGGTATAACAATATGAAATGTTGTATTTTCCCAAATTGGTAGCCCTTGTCGGCGCTGATCTCATAATGAGCTGGGAGACGATTTTAACCTCAAGATGAATTGGGGGACCATGACTAATCTCAAGATGAATTGGGAGACCACCTAATCTCAGGATGACCTGAGAGCCGTTTCTTAATCTCAGAATGAGCTGGGAGACAATTGTCTAATCTTAGAATGAGCTGGGAGACGATTTTAACCTCAAGATGAATTGGAGGACCATGACTAATCTCAAGATGAATTAGGAGACCACCAAATCTCAGAATGAGCTAGGAGACGATTTTAACCTCAAGATGAATTGGGGGACCATGACTAATCTCAAGATGAATTGGGAGACCACCTAATCTCAGAATGAGCTAGGAGACGATTTTAACCTCAAGATGAATTGTGGGACCATGACTAATCTCAAGATGAATTGGGAGACCACCTAATCTCAGAATGAGCTAGGAGACGATTTTAACCTCAAGATGAATTGGGGGACCATGACTAATCTCAAGATGAATTGGGAGACCACCTAATCTCAGGATGAGCTGGGAGCCGTTTCTTAATCTCAGAATGACTTGAGAGACAAATTACTAATCTCAGAATGACCTAAGGGATAAGTACTCTTTGCTTGTGTACTAATAATAATAATAACGAGTGAAATGATAATAGGGATTTTATTGACTTGTTTCATATAATTATGTGGCTTAGTGGTTTTATCACTAACGCGGAATTGCCTCCGCAGGTGAGCAGCTTTGGGACTAAAGAATAGAAGTGTGGTTGGTGGTTCTTTACCAACCCAGGTATGGTGAATCGATAATAAAGTTGGACTTCCTCATTATTCCCTTGTGTTATAAATGTGGCTATGGGAAACGGTCCGAGACTGTGGGACGAATATTTTAAATTATTGAGAACGTGATTTATTGTTATGATTCAGATTATATATTACGAGACTTATTTCCTGTATTTCAGTTCATGTTCTGGAATATTACCGTTACATCAATTATATTTTTAAGTAACACCCGGTCCGGTTCGGGCGGGTCGTTACAATTACACTCACGAATACATGGATAAATAATAAATACCTAAAAATAAATAATACTCTAATATAAAACAATAATATCATTATAAAATATTAATACACGGCTAAACACATGCAAATATCCCTTATACTTGTGTTAGTAAATATATAAATAAATACATAATCATTCAATAAATAAATAAATAAATAAATAAACAATTAGTAAATATTAATTAATCATAATTATCCAAAACAGAATACATAATTAAATACAAAGAAATAATAACATACATGCAATGAACAAGTAGATAAAAAAATACATAAAATTTAGTAAACATTAATACAATTAATATTAATAAACAAATATATCAATAATACTAATAACAATCATATAAGCACTTGATGGCGGTTGACGCACAGAGAGAGCTCTAAATGCTTTCTCAGTAATGTCCAACCAGCTCTCCGCCTTCATTGGATCAGTCCCACCAATGAATACCTCAGCTCCGTTCCTCCGGAATTTCTCTACAGTGTATCGATCACTGTCATCCCCAACTGGCAGTACCACTTGTCGGACTATCGGTGGCACTGGGTTTGGAAGTTCCCCTCGCTCGCCCGGGTCAGCTATCCCTACCCGCTCTTGGGCGCTCCCCTGATCCCCATTTGGGACACTACTAGGACCCGCAGCCAAATTTGGAGCTCCATTCCCTGTTACCAATCCCGGTAATCGCTGTGCTATGTTCTGAATCACAGAACTGGTATTATCTGAAGCCTGCGCAAGTCCCTGTATGGCCGTCAAAATTTGGTCTAACACACTCTCCACGTTCGTGTCCGACTGCGCAGCTTGGCTCGACTTCCTTCGGGTGCCTGCCATCTAAAATTTATTCCGTTATGTTGAAAAAAACATTTTTTTCAATGATTACTTAGGTTTGTTAGTGAGTCCACTAATTCCCTAATGACATACCCCATTGGAGAAAGATAAATATTGGACTCTTCAACAAGGTACTTGAGTCATAAGATGTGAGCTTTTGGGAAACTTGGCTCTGATACCACTTGTAACGACCTGCCATTTGTCACAATATTGTGGGC
>JAURVB010009753.1:0-96804 GCA_033002965.1 Piper betle | reverse complement strand
CCTCCATAACATGTTCATATAGTCATGTGGGTCACATACTCATAGTCTGAACACCAAATCGACTACAACCGACTCGAGATTAACCCTAACCGGGCAAGGCAACGAGTGGGTAAAGCCTAAATCCAGATGAACCTTGCTAAAACTTAGTCACTTCCAAAATGAAACAACCATTAGCAAAACAACACATTAACAATACTCAAGCCAGCAAAATGAATAGATGCAACAAGCTTACAGGGTGCCGAAATGTGCAGTTATGATTGCAATAGTTGCCACTCAACCAATACCAGCAATTCTTCAAACTCATCCTCGTACTCTCATAGTGATGATACTCACATCACTCCCCTGCAATAAAACAAATTTCAGCCAACAATAACCGGTCCACATTCACTCCCCTACAGAACCGCCGCCATTTCCCAATCTGACGGCAGCGAAGTTCGAAGCTCGCCGTACCTCGGCATGGGCGAGGTGGTGCGGTGGGGTGGACGTCGAAGGTGAAGATTTTTGGGGTTTATATATGCCGAGTCTTTGGCAGTGGATTGGCGTGCCAGTTTTCGAACTGTAATCAGATTTAATAAAACCGAATCGATTGACTCTAATTAACCAAATAATAATATAATAAAATAAATAATTTAATATTTTAAAAATAAATTCTAGTTTTAAAAATAGACTTTTATTAAAAATGAAAATTATAATAATTTAATTTATTTCTTTTTGTTTTGTTTATTTTGATTGATTTAATCTCTTAACTACATTTCATTGTAGAGTAATTTTTAATTTCTCTTTTATTAATAAAAGTAAATTATTGACGAGTTTTAACTTCCGTTTAAGATCAACTTATTTTAAATTAGTTAAATAAATTAATTTACTTTCTTGATATAAATTTGTGCACAAATAAAATTGTTATGTTAGTCGCCTTTTTCTTTTTTAAAAATAGAGGGATGGAAAGAGAAAACATTTAGACTCACATTTCTTATTGAAGTTTAATTTTACGAGCTTAGCTACTTTACAGCTTAATCTGTTTAAGTAATATAAAAAATGTAGCCTATATATGAACTATAGGCTCTTTTAATATACATAGCAAATATAAAAATAACTGGTTAAAGTTGCAATTAATATAAGTTTTGTTTGAATCACCTTTTTAGTCAGTATAATCAGTCAAAATCCACTCATTTAAATATAATTTTATTAATTGATTTTATCTTACTCAAACGAAGCGGAGATGAATCAGTTATGGGAGATGATCAAACCGATTATTTGAACATTGATTAAAAGTAGTTTTCGAGGGCTTCAGCTTATTTCACAAGCTATTAATTAATATTAAACCAATTGCTTTGCTGATTGTTATACATCAAATTATACACAAATGTATAAATGATATAATACACAACCCGACGATCGGCGTATGTTTTCGTCTCGAGCAAATATATCGAGATACTCGATGACCTTTAAAATGACTATTTTAATTTGTTAGGTCAAATACAAGTTGTCATTAATTATACTATTATTGTAAGTAAATAATTAAATAAATTTAATTCTCACGAATCATTTACGGTAGCAAAGTGGTACAACAAATTCATTATAATATCATTTTTATTGGTTCAAATCACCCAATAATTAAATTTTATTAATTTTGATCATTTACAACAATGAGCTCATTACAGTATCATTATTAGTTCAAATCATTGGATATAAATGCAAAAGGAGCCAAACTCCATTAATTTATTGATTTATACCAAAGAGATAGATGTCACACAAAGAATTTGTTGTAACATTTGATACGGCAAATCCCATCCCCGCAGATTTTTTAAAAATAACAAATTATTATTTACCTATCTATCCTATCAGCAGCTCTTTAATTGAATGGCCTTGAACATGGTAACCACAACGAATTATACACCCGAATATAGTCAAAATATAGGAGATGCAATAAATTTGAATACATATGCCTAAGATGTGCCACATAATCTAACTTATAAAGACTCATCCATCATACATTTCTTTCATTGGCACCATGAATGTTAATTGAATTGATGTTTTCTTTTTAACTTTCTCCAATAAAATATGCCCCATTTCCTGACCAAAAGAAACAAGGTTAACTGTATTTAATCCACAAAAACAATTTGATAATTTTGATTATGTTGGGAAAATTAATTGACATTTAAAACAATATATAGTCATAAATCACTTTTGCAGTAGGTACATTGAACGAAATTATAGAACACCCAGTCGTTAAAACACCTGGCTTGTTGAATCAGGATAAAAAATTAAGTTTAAATGTAATCAATTTATGGACCAAATTAGACCAGTAATTAAATTTAATGCTCATGGCATGAACTAATTTTTAAATTAGATTTTTTCCCACCTTTAAAAACCATATTACCTTTTTTTAAAATAAAATTTATTTAAGAGTAAATAAAAAACAGCTACGGCCAGGTGGTGGGTTTTAATTGGCAGTCACATGAAATAGAAGACCAATGGCAGCACAGACCACAACAAGGTGAGGGGTAGCTCTCCAACTCTAGCGACCAGGAATTAAATTCCTGCTCTTTACTACCGGATTGGGAGATCCAACTCGAACTGCCCAATCCCAAAAAGATGTTCTTGCGCACGCCATGGCGTAGTAAAAACCGCGACCTAATTGGTGGAATTCCGTACGCCCAACACGTTTTCGTGACATCAATCGCCCATACGCCATCCCTCCTCTTCCACCCCCCAAGGCTTTAAATCCATTTGGCTGCACTTCCTCCTCCAGAATTAGTTGCTGTGTTGGTACTACTTCTCGCCATGAAGGTCACCTTGGTGTCGAGGAGCGGCCGCGAGGTCGTCCAGGGTGGGATCGAGCTAAAAAATGAGGTGGTTTTTTTGTTTTGTTTTGTTTTTTTTTTTGTGTGCTGATTATTTGCTTCTGTATTTGTGATGGGTTCACGTCCAGATTGATTTTTGTTCCAATGAAATTGTTTTTTTTTAAAAAAATCGTATGAATTTGGAAGGGGTAGTGTTTTTGGTGGGAAATGATTTCGGTTTTGATGTTTGATTTTGATTTTGTGTGTTTATTAGTTATTGATGTGAGTGGTTTGGTTGTCATTTGCGCAGGCTAAAGTGAGCGATCTGCAGGAGGCCGTTCATGCACGAAGTAAGATTTAGCGTATTTAGTTGGTGTTTCTGTTACTGCGCGTGGAGACATTTGAATTTTATCCTTCTTGTCGAAATTTGGATCATCTTGGTGAAAAATCTTTACTTGTTTCTTTGTACGTTGTTAAGTCCATATTTGTATCGAATACATCTAAAGCTTTTATTGACATCCTGTTTGTGATTATGTGATGTGCCCGTCAAATTTCATGGTGCGTACATCTAGTGGTCTGCTATACCAAGGGCTCATACACTAATAACAGTTAGTTTTCCCATTGTTGTGCTTGCTTAGTGAGACTCTTTCTTTTTTAATAAAAATGATTGAGGCATTACAGTCTTTTAGATTTGGTGACTTGTGGTATAGGCCTATTAGCCTTTTTGTGCCATGTTAGTCTATTAATGCGAGAAAAGATATAGTGTTAGGTACTCTTTGTAGCTATAAGCTCCTTTTATAGTGTAACGTGTGGGCTGTTTATGTTCTTATAGGATGCTGCCTCAAAAAATCTATATCAACTAGATAATTTGAATTTTGTAGAGTAGTATTTTATATTATCCTGTATATGGCTTTCTTACACGAGCAAGAACGTTTGTTTAGTGCAGCTGAGTTGTGGATGTTTGCCTGAAGGTAATGGTCAATTTCATCATTGTTTTGAAACTTTGGTTATGGTTACCTTCCTTCTGTTAGTTTTTCTTATCGTACTTCTCAGGTTCAGTTGTTTGTTAAATATGCCTTATTCCTTTATCAACACGCGTTTCACATTTTCTTAACTAATTGTTTATTGTTAGAATTTTTATAAAGTTCGCATTTCTCTTGAGTAATTTTGAACGTGTAATCATCTGTGAGTAGTATTTAGTTTAACACTTGGGAGTTCTATTAGATACTTACCATCCTGTGATCTGTTCTCAGCTAAGAAGTACTATCCCTCAAGGCAGCGCTTGACACTTCCTCAAAAACCTGGGGTAACTGGGAGGCCAGTGGTGCTTAGCCCTGAAAAGAAGCTCCAAGATTATTGTGACGGGTCAAAAGACTATATAACTGTCGTATTAAAGGATTTGGGGCCGCAAGTCTACTACAGTACCCTGTTCTTTTGGGAGTACTTGGGTCCATTGCTCATCTATCCTGTTTTCTACTACCTTCCTGTGTATCAGTACTTAGGTTACAGGGGCCAGAGATCCATGCACCCTGCCCAAACCTATGCCATGTACTATTGGTGCTTTCACTATTTCAAACGGATAATGGAGACATTCTTTGTACACAGGTTCAGTCATGCGACTTCACCTCTTTCTAATGTTTTCAGAAACTGTGCTTACTACTGGACATTTGGTGCATATATAGCTTATTATGTGAACCACCCTCTTTACACCCCAGTCAGTGATCTTCAAATGATAATTGGCTTTGCCTTTGGCTTGGTTTGCCAACTTTCAAACTTCTATTGTCACATCATATTGCGTAATCTTAGAAATCCCAGTGGGGGTGGGGGCTATCAAATTCCACACGCCTTTTTGTTTAACCTGGTGACCTGTGCAAACTATACAACTGAGATTTATCAGTGGCTTGGTTTCAACATTGCTACACAGACTATCGCAGGCTACGTATTCTTGGTTGTTGCCACTTCGATTATGACCAACTGGGCTATTCAAAAGCACCGGCGGTTAAAGAAGGTAATGTTTACACTGTATGACCATGTTCTAATCATGCAAGCTTCGTGCATTTTTCCCTCTTTGAACTTTCTATTATGTGGCTTGGGGGAAGTTACAATTAGGATTTTTTTTTTTGCTAAGAAAGCTTTTCTTAAGTTTCTCAGTCTTGTTTGGAACTGATTATATTAGGCAATCATTAAGTAGTTAGGTGTTGTGGCAAACAACAAGCAATGGCAAGCAATGCTGTTTTTTTGGCTTTTGAATTGTTGTTTGCTACCTTAATTTGTGCATTATATATTAGAGAACTGACAAGAGAATACATTTAAAGGTAAAATGTTCACTATCATTGTTCCCTCTTCCTTCTTCCAAACGTATGAATGTAATGGATTTTGAATATAGTTCATTCTACTTATTATGTGCTTGATGATGAACCTTTCGACATTGAATATGTTGGTCTTAGTTTATACTCATTTTTGCTCCTCGATGCAGCTATTTGATGGGAAGGATGGAAAGCCAAAATATCCTCGGCGATGGGTGATTCTTCCTCCATTCTTCTGAGGAATCAAGCTTGCTGTATGTTCATGTCTTTCAACCTTTCTCATTTGCAAGGAACAAGACTCCTACGATTTAGCTTGAGCGAATCTCAGGCATCGATGATGGCAGAGGGCTGAAAATTTTGTTGCTTATTGTGCTTGTGTAATCTGTTATTAGACAAGTTGATTGTTGTAGAAGGTTGTATTGATGAACTTTTACAATTGTACTTTTGATTATTCTAATTATTTCATGGTTGTCTAGGGTTAATTGGTTCAAGAGTTCAATTTCACGTTTATTTTGTGAAGAGATTAAAAAATATTGTTCGTTGTAGAAAATATTATATTTCTAGCTAAGTTGATCATGCACAAGCTTCCGCCTTCACTTATTTTGAATTTTTGCCAAACTTCATGTCAAGGTTTTATCATTTATATTAGCAATTTGGCATCTTGTCTAGTAGATGCTAGATGAATCATGCTATGGACATTTTCCCCCCCACAAATAAGGACAGGTGAGAGTATTGATTTAGAAACCAGTACTTGTTAAAGGACAGGTGAATAGTGGTGAGCAATCGATTCGTTTAAACTGGGTTTGGTTTTGGAACAGAACCGAACCTGATCTCCCCAAACTGAATTAATTTTGGTTGGTTCATTTAGTTGTAAAAGATTGAAATCATAACAAACTTGTTATAATTAATTATATTTTTTATAATAAATAAAATGTAAGCATGATTCAACCATCATTAAAGAAATATTCTATACATAGATATTATATGAAACATTTCAAATAAATTATAAATAAATTAAAATAAACTAGCATAACTCACATAAAACATGTATATTAGGGTTTTTTTTAAATTTGTTTTTTGGGCCATTTCTGTTTGGTTCAATTCTGAACCAAAATTCCTTTTGTTGGGTTTGGTTACTCATTGTTAAAACCAATCCGAACCTTTTTTTATTAAAAAACCTAACCGATTTCGATTGGTTACTTCACAGCATTTTCCATGCTAGATTATATGCCCTCTTATATCAACGTCAAGCTCATCCTCGCACACATGATGAACTAATGACGATAGTTTAGCAAGTAAACCGGCAAATAACACGCTTCTATATATTATAATCCTCTGATTATGAGGCGAATAAATAAACATACCATGAAAACACGTTAAACAGAGGAAAATTAGTAATCTGGTTTGGGTTTTGAGATAAATTTTTTAAAAAAAGAAAAGCGAGTTGGAGAAGACGAGGAGAGGGGCCGGACTCATCAACAATCCCTTTCTCCGATCTCGCCATGGCGTCAATGGGGTGGATCCGAAGCCTTACCACCATCTCTTCCCGCATCTACTTCGTCCTCATCATCTTCCAGATCCCTCTCTTTAGGTAATGCGTATTTTTCTTCCTCCACTCCTTTATCCATGCCTGCTTCGATTGATTGTTGTTGTATAGTCTGGGATGTAGCATGGACCAAATCTTGCTTTGCTGTTTCTATTTTTTTTTTTTTGATTGAATTGGTGGCAAGGATGGAGCATTTGTGCAAAACTTGACTCTTGAGTGGGGCAAAAAAGTTAAGATTGGTGCCAATGAGTCTGATGCTGCCAATTATGGAATCTTTTTGAATATGTCACTGTGTGGATACGGATCTGTAAAACTAGTGGTTATAGTGGTAGATTAGTTCTAAGTAGCTCTTTCTTTTTTCTTTAAATCATTATTTACTAGTAGTTTTTTTGCCCTAGCGAGTGTAATTTTATTTATAGAACAAGTCCCTGCAACAACCGGCTTGCAGGAGAGCCGATGCAAACATCATAGACCACGATAAGCACGCCATTACTTGGAAGACTGAGGATACAAAAAACAAAGAAACCAAAACAAAAGTACAAGGATAAGACTCTCACAAATTCAGCTTTCCACCCCTTAAATTGGAATTTAAGGATATTTACAAGTAGTTGGTAGTGAGGTTTGGTGGGGATAGGAATTTGAAAATGGGGAGTTAAATTAATGTGCTGGGACCAAGCAATGGATTGACTGTATTCGTCTTTCTTCTTCCTGGGATTCTTCCTTCTCTTGCCCATTTCTGTCCTTCAATCCTCAACGCAAAACTTGGTGGGTATCAGAATCATATATTGAGTTTTGGAATTCTAGATTTAGTTCCTTTTGCTTTTCAATATATGGAGTTTGGTGTTCTCCTGTCCTTGATTCATTCTTATGCCTGTTTTGAATTTCTTTCCTTTTTTTGTCTGTGTGAAATCACAAAGGGAAGCACGCATGTGAACAGGAAATGGAAGTTTATATCAGTCTAAGATCTCCTAGAGTAAATTAATAGGCACACTACATGTTAAACGATGACCTAAGGGATAGTAATTGGTATCAGTGAAAAAATTGACTTAACACCAGCTATTACAAAATTTGAGCTTCATTGTTTTTTACAGTTCAGGACATGTTGTCTAATTAGAAGTTCGATTTTGTTTGGATAAAATGATCAATTTGCTTTCATTCTTTGTTGTTCAGAGTACCATGCCGATCAGGGATATGCACAACACCACTGGAAGTGACATCTTCCCAGCTTGTTGCCAGTGATGTCTTTCCATCTCCAATTGTGAAAGCACTTCTCTATCCTGGTGCTTTGGCTCGTGGTATCATTTTTAATAGAACCATTCCCAAGTGGGAAAACCTGTTTGATATTTATAACCTAACCAATATGAAGAATGCATCAGCTGTTACAGAACTTCAGAGACTGGAGGTTTGTCTCTAATATGTTTTATCTGTTGTCCCTGTTCTGAAATCCTTACTGGCAAAGAGTTTGTTGAATTTTGTTTTTATCAGGTCCTTGCTGGGAGTTATTTCTCTGTAGCTGGCTCTTTGGTGGGTCTGTTGAAGCCAGGAAGGATGTCTATGTTTGGCACCCTTTTAGTGGTATGGGGCCTTGTCAAGGAAGGAATATTTGGGAAGCCTGCAAATGCACATCCTTCGGAAGCAGTTTACATGTATCCAACCATGGTAATTGCACTTGTATGTGCATTTTCATCCATAAAATATGACGTGAAAAAGGCAGTGAGAACGAGAACTGTTAGACCAATTGCAAAACCATTGGAGAGCTCTTCAAAGTCGAAGTTGCAATAATTTAAATGCAACTTCACGTAAACTTGTACTGCTCTTTCGTCTTTCCCTGTGCCCTGTATTGCACCACGAGTCATTTTGGATTTTTGGTTTTAGACTAGTCAATTATATGTCAATTTCAATGTGGCCAAGAGAACTTGTGCCAAAATAAAAATTCAGTGTATTTAAGCTCTATTGTTCTCGTTATGAAACATTATTACAAGCCAACGTTGATCTTGGCGAACAAAAACAGCCGAGTATAAACAAAATTCGATCTTCTTTGGATATTCTACATGAGTTTGGTGGACTCTTTCATTTCTTCATACAAGCTATATCTTCCTTTTGCAGCCAAAATATACATTCGTTCTCCGTTGGACCAAAAAAATCCATTTTCAATTCTCAAGATCTCAAGCTTGGAGTCCGGTAGACACAAGCTCAAGCTACCATACTTTTTACGTTTCAAACTTCAATTGAGCCTTTTAATTGAGTCAGACGCCAAAATTGAGCATTATGTTCCATCGCCGAGCTTTGTTTAAACGTGATGTGGTCATTACAGATGTCAAATGGTGAAAATTCTATGGCTAGGGGGGGAAAAGACAACGAAGCTGGCTCAAAAGCCGCTGTAACAAACTTTGCAGCTCTTTCCGCATGTGCCATGACGATCTGGACTACCTCTCATGTACACAGGATTCCTTTCGCATTCACCATGAGCAGCCCAAACAGGGCAATTCTCTTCTTCATCTGTGCAGACATCTGCAGCTAATCTCAAGGATATTTGGTTTTCAGAATAGGGCTTTGTATGGATATATTTTGTTGCAAACCATTTCTCTCCTTCGAGTACAGGGCAGCTTCCATACGCACTTCTCTTGTCATCTGTCATGTTAGGATGAAGAGTGAATAGGAGTGCATCTCCCCTGACGGCCTTCACTAAATGAGAAGATATCCCGCATAGGGTCCCTGAATTATTGTTTGTCCGTGGATCTTCCTCCTACAATTAAATATACATCACATGTATGCATTAGTTAAGTTAACAGGGCATTACCAGGAGAAGCCAGGTGCTCCTAAGCTTACTAAATTAGCAAAGTAAGAGTAACTAAGTCTCAGCCATGCTTAGAACAAAACAAATTTGAGGTTATTAGCAGAAAGAGACATTAAAGAAGTGGACGAAGAAGAAACAAGCAAGGCAAAAGAAACATTTGATATTCCCTCACCTCATGTTCCTGAAAGTAGGTTTCAACACCTTGAGTAACAGTGGACAAATATATCAAGACTGTTGCAAGCTGCTGTCCTTTGGTTGATGCTATGTATTCATCTTTGATGTAATCTGAATGCGGTTGGTACTTCTCATTCACATTATAGTGCAATATTTGTAGAGGCTCATCATTTTATGGCAAAACATATATCAAGAATCAATTGATAGTGCACAAAGTAAGCATTAGAATAGGATTCATCAATCTGATTACGCATCATGAAGATGATTGAAATATGCAAAACTCAAAGACGGTACCTTTTGGAAGTAATGTCCAGACAGCAATTTTATCTTCAATCCCTGATACAACAACATCCTGGTCCACTACAGACAGCTTGGTTAGTAATAGAGAGAATGACATAAATGATCATTTAAATGCTGATAAACATGTAACTCAGTATTGCAAAAATGTAACACTGCTTGACGAAAGAGGTTCTTGATGGCAATGACAAATTAAAAGCATTGACAAAATAGGATAAGCATTGAACTCAAAAGCAAAAGGGCAGAGACTCACGCACTTGGCCTGATTGTAAAAACATCCCTGAAGAAGATTTATCGCTTTTCCCTTGACTATCCACCATCGATCATCTCTCATGCTTTCGATGTGCCTGGCACAAATAGTCATTTTTTTTAAGGTAATTTGACTTGTAAAAAGTGACAAAAATAAGAAATGGGGAAATCCTCAATATCAGGCTATTAAAGAGTAGTACCAAAGAAATTAGGTAGCTGCATTCCTTATCAGATACAAAACCGTTGTTAATGAAAGCCCTACATAAACATCAGGGAAACTAAGTACAACATAAGAGTACCTGTGATCAACTTTCAAAATGTTTGTACTCCATCTAAAATAAAATTATCAACGCATATCCTCTGTTAAACAGAAAAGCACTTCCAAGAGGGAAAAGATTTTTAAAGTGAAATTAGTGAAATCCAAAGTATTAGATAATTCAGCTCAAATATTAGGATATATTTGTGGTCAAGCTATAAAATAAAGTCATAAAGTATAATGAATCAAACAAAGAAGAAGTAAAATAGCCAATGACACTAATCAAAGATTAAAATTAGTGACCTGGTATTTTGGGAGAGTTTGACTACTTGTGAAGAATCAACTAGACGAGAGTAACTTGATGGAGCCACAGCCATTTTCTTATTCTGCTTCGTATCTTGAATTTCCCTGGAGTAGACAAAAAGCACACAAACATAGAAAGGCTGCTTTGAAAGGTCTGCAGAAAGTAAATTGCGCTGCAGATACCTATCATGATGAGATACCTATCATGCTTCGTATCTTGAATTTCCCTGGAGTGACGTGCTATACAGGTTTTGCGCAGGATGAGATAGCTCTTTTCTAATTATACCACAAGAAAACAAATGAGACACTGGATAACTATACAAGATTTGCGCAAATAGTCTAAAAAATTTTTAATTGACAGAAGATACCAGGCCATGGTCGAGAAAGATGATAGACAACTTTATCCACGTCAATGCTAGTCTCTTCCCATGTTTCCCTTCTTACTGCCTCTTCCAAGCTAATATGGGAATAAATTGATCATGATCAGGCCAAAACTATGGACAATACTAACAAGTTCACTAATCCATGCAAACACAATGAAACTACAAATTGGCTCTATGCAATAATTTTTGAAGTACCTTAATTCCTGTACTCTGTACTAAGGTTAAACTTTTCCACTTTCAGTGCGCAACAACACTATGTATTAGCATGTAAGAATGCCTATTTTAAGCCACAGAGAATCGCAGGAAAAACGAAATGTCAAATGCATGGAGAAAGAAGAAAACCTCCATAAAACCAGCCAGACAAATCCACCTCCGGTGAGCATCTCTTGATTGACGAATCAGAAGCACTCGATTATGCTCTTCAACAATGACCAGCATTATCACAACCTGACAATGATAGCCAACCACAGTTAAAAAGGTTAATCTTTCCTTCTATGCACCCGCTGGAGCACTAAGTATTTACAATGATCACTCCAGTTTCAAAATTTGAAAGTTCAGGAAACATACAGGATCTACACAAGGATAAAGTTTTCTTTTGCAGAGCTCGTTTGTGCATAGCTTACGCCTTCGTAAATTAATAGGTGCCGCCCGAGTTCCACAATACCCACAAAAACGTGTTGTATTGTGCCATTCAAGAAGTGCCTTACCCTGAATAAGGTAAACTACGTAAAAGAAAAGCCTTAGCCAGTTATCGTCCTTAACTTATATAAGCTAAGAATTGAGAGATTCTAACTTCAAATTATACTGATGAAACAATTCAAGAGCTTAATAACAATCATAGTATTCGCATCTTGACCTTAGACTTATAATTTCAACTTAGACTTATAAATGTTAGTTCAGTGATCAGTGTCTTCTTCAAATTCCAGATTCATTATGAAAGAAATTAGAATATAGCACCCCCGCCCCATCACACCCCCCCCCAACATTGTTCCTTTTATCAATCAAAACATGCATTCTACGAGCATTATACCACTAAAACGTATACAGAGCACGTCAAAGTATATTGCACAACTCACACGACCGGCAATTGCCAACTCTCCCATAGCCGGCTCATCGGTCCAATCTGTAGCCGCCATCAACGTGCGCAGCTCAACAAAAGACGACCGCCGGCCGTCTTCTCTCTCATGAACAGAATATTTACACACCGGAGGCGCATCTGCTGCCCAGTAGGACGACACATCACAATCCTTGGAACCCAGATACACCAACATTTCCTCCCCGAATTCGACTCCGAATCTCGCCAAATAGTTCCCAAACTCGTCCAGGCCAAGCCAAACCAGCCGCCAAAGAGGATCGACTCAAAATCGGGCGGGCGAAGAAGACGAGACGGCCAAGGGGCAGCCGCTCTCGAAGGGTAGAACCCGGCGCCGTTTGGACGAGACCGGCCAATGGGCGCCGTCCAAGATGCGTGCTTTGAGGGTCTGGATGGGGAGAGAAGCGTAAAGCAGAGGTTTGGACGCGTGTAGGGGATCGCCGGAGATCGGCAGACATGGCCGGCGACGGCAGCGCCGTCGGTCGGCGGCACGGAGAGGTGGCGGGAAGGGGAAGAAACCGCCATATCTTTGATGGGCCGAGAGATGTTCATGGGCCGCTAGTACTTTATATCTAATTTTCATGGGCCCATACGAAATTCTCATTTCTAGGGATGATAATTGTGCGGCCATATAAGTTATGTTATTCTAGTGTTACCCTTACCTCCAGCTGATATTAAATATTTCTTTAAAGACGTGGACTTAATAAGATAAGACATGGATTAAGTCATTTTATAATTTTTTTAGTAATTTTATAAAATTAGCATAAGCCACGCAGATATTTGACTTTATTTATTCTTTTCAAAGAGTTGAACATAACTCCAAAATGGAGAAAACAAGTGGAAGTAATTTTGGGAGAAAAGTGGGCAAAATAAGTATATTATATATATATATATTTATATATATATATATATATGTAACCGTAATTTCTTAAGATGTAATGTGCAAGTGATAATTAATCAAACAAGCAAAGATTATTTTAAACAAGGATATTAATGGTTAATGCCGTGATTGATACGAGATCATATTATATATATCCAAAGATTTTAACTACTCAAATAGTGAATCAAAACTTGGAAGTATGGCCAACATGGTTAGAATAATTTTATGAAATTAATGTAAACAAATTATAAAATTTCCTTCTACGGTCACTTTGAACTGCAATTTGACTTGCATCATGAAACTAGCAGCAAGCAGGTAGCTTAAAGTTGAGAGAGAATATATATAATGTAGCCATGAAGGATCATCAATCTTAAAGGTGATAATTCAGTACTGGTGGGCAACAAAAGAGATTACAAGATGTTCACTTACTTTTTGACCAGCAGTGGATGTCCGCACATAACCATAGCTATAAAGAGCAGTCAAAATTAAGGAGAATCCTATGTGACCTGGGGCCTCCAATCAATTAGATTATTCATACATTTTATATATGCTATTAAATTCATAAGTATGTCTATATAGTTTTGCTAGCTTGCCTGCTTGTATTACATCAATCCATGCATGGCCCTAGCTGATCCATAAGGATAACATGAGATGGATATATATATATATATATATATATATATATATATATGTATATATATGGGGTAGCTAGTATGCGTTGCCCCCTTTTAGCAGCTTTAAACACTGCCAAATGTGAGTCGTTGGATTTGATCCAACGGCCCACAGTAACCTCCCAAACCCCTCTTGCCCTTACTGGCGGCCCCACCCCCACTCCAGCGCCCCCCCCCCCCACACACCACAGAGCCCCCACTTCCCCATCCTCCTTTTGCCCTTTTGCTGCATCGGCGACAGCATTGGCTAGCAGCAATGTCGCAGGCAGTCGAGTGGCGCGGCAAGGAAAATAAAAGAGAAGAAATGGGCAGGGGAATTTTTTATTGAGAAATTACCCATGCCCATTTCTTCCTCACTCAAGTCAATATTATAAAATACATCTCAAAAAATATGAAAACATAGAATAAAATACTATAACATAAAATAATCCATTAGAACTCAATTATTTTATTTTATGATATTTTTTAATATTTTTTGGGATGTTTCGTAATATTGATTTGAGTCGGGAGTAAGTCAAGTTTTTATTACAAAATTACCCCGGCCAATTTCTTCTCTTATGTTTTCCTTTGTCGCGCCACCTGGCTGCCTACGACATTGCCGCCAGTAGCCATCGGCGCCTCCAACGTGGCAAAATGGGGAGGGAAGAGGGGGCACCGAGGTGGGGGCGAGGCGGTAGGCAGGGGCGGGAAGGCCGGGCTGGGTAGGTCGGCGGACGCATGATGGCGGGGGCGAGTGGGGTGGCGGGCAGGGGCAGGAAGGCCGAGGGAGGGGGGGTGGCAGGGGGTAGACCCGGTTGCGGCGGTCGACGGTTGTCGCGGGCATGGTGGGGGGGGGGGTGTTTGGGGGATTGATATGGGCCGTTAGATCAGATCCAACGGCCCACATTTGCCAACGTTGGAACGCTGTCAAAAGGGGGCAGTGCATACCAGCTGCATATGTATATATATATATATATATATATATATATATATATATACACACACACACACACACATACACACACACTTACACGAGGGGCGCTGCCCCAGGCTTTGATATGGACCGTTCGATTACAAGGACGGCCCAGATCTATTGTTTCAAAAAAAAGTCGGTTGTGACCTTCTTGTCGCAGCTACACCCGCTGTCCCGCCTCAGACACCCCCACAGTCCCGCCGCTAATGCCCCCGCCCTGCCGGATCAGTCGCAGCCCCGGCGGGACGGCGTGGTCAAGGAGGAGAGGAGAGGAGAGGAGGGGCGTTAGCGGTGGTGGGCACAAACCAGTTCTCGAATGGTGGAGGTGACGAATAGCAGTCATGAGACTATTGAAGGAACCAAGAACCCTGAAAATTTGTCAATTGCTTGTCGTCGTCGGGCTTGTTCCTCTAAAGCTCCCGATCCAATGGGGCGGAGGTGTCCGCGGCAGGGGAGGGGAGGAGCGGGGTAGAGGTGTAAAACCTGTGACACGAGTCAGGGTTTTACGTTACCGAACCAGTCGGTTCAACCGTTGGTTCGAGTCGAGTTAGTTTAATGAACCGCGTGCTGAGTCGAGGCCAGCCGTGAGTTATTAGCGATGAGAGTCAGGTGTACCTGAATATATGATGATAACGTCGAGAAGATGGTGAGATATGAGTTATCAGAATATATGAAAGTATGCAGTATTTTTTTTCTTTTTATATGTTTGATCGTAGAAATAGTTTTAGGCCGAATAACGCGTTAGGACGCGTTGGATTATATTCGGGTGGGCTATTAGTTATAAAGCATGTCATTTGGATGTTGTTGTGTTTGTTTTATTTTATGGAATTTTTCCATATTTTTCTAGAATTTTTTAGGATTTATTACGAACTAGTTATTATTTTAACTCGAGTGGAATAGAGTCAATACTTATTTACGAGTTTGCCATTGCAAATACTTCTTCTTCCTGCCGACACTTACCCTTCCAAACCCTAGCCGCGCCGCCCACGGTTGTCGCCGCCGCCGCCGCTACCGATGCCGCACTGCCGCCGATCAACGCCGCCCCGCCCCGCCGTGCAGTCGCCGTGCCGCCACGACCCACCCCGACCACCATCTCGCCGCCACGACGTCGGAATCGCCCCACGAAACCACCTCGGCCGTCGCCACTCCGAGCCGGATTCTTTCGCCGTCCGGGCCACGCCGCGACGCTGTGGCCCTGACGACCACCCCCTCGCCGTCGCCGACGTTTCCCCCACCATCCCGACCGCCGTCGAGGCTGGCCGCAGCCCCGATTGGAGCACATCGCCACCGCCACCCGTTTTCGACGCCGCCGTCGACGGCCATCGCCGCCTCGGCTACCCTGTTTGACACCACCATTGGACCAAGCTCGTCGAGCTGGTGCCGATAGACCCCCTGATTGCCCTGTCCCGAATCATCGCCGGAAAACTGTCGGAATCCGCCGGAAAACCGCCGACACTCGTCGAAATCTGCCGGAAAACCAATTCGCCGGATCATCCGCTGAACGCACCCGGTCCAATCTGATCGGACTTCGGATGCCGCTAGGTGCCGAATTCGAGTTTCGAGCCACGAAACGGAAACCCTAACCGTCGCCAATTTTCGACGACGCGAGGTATAATTTATTTTAATTTAATTATTTAAAAGTATTAATTTTTAAAATTGCATGCTAGGATTGGTGAATTGTATGTTATAATAATATATATAAATGTAGATTTGATTAAGGATAAAATATGAAATTTGTTTGATTGAGTGGTGTTAAAAATGGAGGCTAAGAAACTAATTAGGGTAACTAGGTAATGATCATGATCTAATGTAAACTAGCTTAAGTAGACTTGCTAGAATTGATATAGGTTGATGTGTGTTGATTGATATGTGATTGTGTTGATTGTGTGTGCATGCTATAGGATGTGTGATTCATCATGCGGGCGTTAGTTTTTAGCTTGATTGTGTAGGTACGGTGTAGGAGCTCGCCGCCTAGGTGCGTAGACCTGTTTGGAGCTTCTACCAGGTCCGTTTAGGACTCGTTCTTTGATTTACGCTATTCTATTGTGTATTTGATTTATCATGTGCAGGACGAGTTAAGTGGCATTTTATCGGATCCCACTTAACTCGGGCCATTTAGCCAACAATTTGCTGAATTAATAACCCTCGAGGATGAGATACCCTCGAGTTTGTTTTCGAACTTCAAATCCAGCTCACGTTGCCTTCGGGCCTATTGTATAAATCCCAACCCAGACCTATATATATGTATAGTTTTCGTGTTTTTGTGAGAGATTGAATGAGGGAAATCCGACTACTGTGCTACGTGAGTGGGCACGTGTGTGTCGATAGTGGGCTCTGGAATGGTGTGCGGGCCGTTTCATTCCCGAAGGATCCTGACAACTCCACTTTTAAGTTCCTCAAACCCGGAGAAGTGTGGAGGTTCACGGGTACTGCATTGCAGCATATGTCTAGACTTGTGGTTTCAAAGGGTACTGAAGGCGACTGCCTGAGAGTACTCGGCCTTCGTGCTCAAGGCCAGGAGTAATATGGAAAGTGCATAGGGCGAAAAGGAATGAGATTTGATGCGAGAAGCGATAGAGAAATGGCCGAGGTATGAGAATGTGAAAGATAGGGGGACGCTATCGACCCGAGGGTGACGGCTCCCGTATGTGCCCTGATGAGAGTTCTTGAGGAAGTATATGGTTTTGATTTAACAGGAGAGTTTGCTCTCCTGTGCCAGATTGATATTAGTTATTTTCTGGGCCGGTAACACTCGTTACTGACGGTTTTTCTATATATATGTAGGTGAGGAATGCGAGCGATGAAAGCTATCGGGACTGCGGAGGAGCAGCACGGAACCGCGCATACATGTACCTGCCGCGTGTAACGTATAATGATGGTGTGTTATTGTTATGTAAATGATAATTTTGATGTGTTTGCTTGAGTGAATTACTTGTTATGAAACGAACTGATAAATATGAATGAGTAGGGAGCCTTGGAGTTCAGACTCGGCTCAGGTAAAAACGAATGAGATAATGGTTGAATGTCATGGTAGATTATTATGTGTTACCATATTTTCATAAAATAGTATATATTTTCTTTTGGTTTCTCATTTATTATTTGTCTTGTCTTTGCTTGCACGTCATGGCATGCATGTAGGACTCCGTTAGAATCCAATTGTTCTCATCCATGCATTTCATGTTTGCATCTCCATATTGAGACACCGAGGGCAGATCTAGGTCAGCTTAACCGAACCCAGTAGATTAGCGAATGGTTCGGTCGCCGGTGATAGTTCCGGGTCGGTTCACGGGTGAGCCAAAACGGGGTGTTACAAGAGGAGGGGCGTGGTCGAGATGGAGTGGGGAGGGGTGGTGGCCACGACGGGGCTGGGGCATCCACATCTGGGGAGGGGGATCAGTCATGGCCGCGGCAGGATTTTTGGTGGCGCGGCCCAATCCGGACATGACCGAATTTGGCCAGTGGGAGGCTAGACAAGGCCGCCCGCAAACGGATGTTGCCAGCAGCGGCAAGATTTGCCGGCGGCTGGCCGTTTGTTTTTTTTAAAAAAACAACAGATCTTGGTTGTTCTTATAATTGGACTGCCCAAATCAAACGTCAGGGTTCACTAACACTTTACCCTATATATATATATATATATATATATATATATATATATATATATATATTATATGTATATACGTATGTGTGCCGAAGCTGAATCCATAACTAGAGCAATTAATTGGGATGGTTTGGAAGTCCCCAACATATATACATATCAGAGTTTAGGTCGACCATGGTCTTGAAAGTAGTTATTCTTTGTGATGCATGCTTAGAGAGGAAGAGAAGATAAAGGAAGAGTAGTAGCTATCTGTAGAACAACAAAGATAAAAAGCAAAAGATATTTCCATTAACTGAAAAGAGGAAGGTCTTTCACAAGCTTTTTCAGGGATGTCCACACCCCTCTACATCAAAAGAAGACTTGCTAAGAAATCAAAACATATGTAGCCAAAGATAACCTAACAAAATGCCGAGTGGAGATCAGAGCCTTTCTGATGGAGATGCCGTCTTACAATCATGAAATAGGTAGCAAGAAAACATAAACTAAACAACTGGAACATCACGTCACTGCAATGACCGAATATTGGTCTCTTCTTTAATTTCTCTTAATTCTTTCTTCATCAGACGGCGCGGTGCCTGCCATGAAAGCCATCGGTTTGTAAGCATGGATATATGCAGAGGAAGCAGCAGTCGTATACACGAGGCAAAATCACAAACATACCAAAAGGCTATCTGTCCTTAATATGGGGAATGATTTCCAGATTCCCTTGGTGCATTGCATCGGTAGCACTCCATCCTGCTAGCAAAGTTGTGCTCATTGCACCCAGATCTACCCATCAAAACAATGCACAATCGTTTACGTATAGATTATGATCGTAGCTACTTGATATTCAGAAACACTTGATTTTTGTTTTCATATATATAGTAAAGTAATGCATGCACAAAAGAATATTATTAAATGAAAGAGATAAAAAAGTGCTTTTCTTTTTTATATTAATGAATCGTCATGACTTGTGAAACTACGCATGAACAACAGTTGGCTTAGACGGTTAATTTACATAAATCACATCTAATAATCCTGGGTACCATCAATATGGATTTAGAAATATGTATATATATATATATATATATATATATATATATATATATATGACCCATTTATAAACGCTTAAAAGCTCGAACTGCAAACTTCCATGATATATAAAACCTAAAAATGAAAAATAAAAACATTTATAATTTAAGTGGTGGAAGGCCAGCAGCTTCAAGAACAAAACAACATATACATCATTGGAAATATATAATAAACGATTTTATTATAATTACAACGATTTAATGTTCCCTTCTTTTTCGAATAATTGAGTATTCCCCCTTTGCTTTTGGGAAAGCTAACTAAAACAATTCAAATCTTACCATAATGAACATTTTATTTTCCTTTGTGTTTATTAAATTAAGTTTTGTCTTGCATTTTTTCACACAATGATAAGATAATAAGTAGTAAAATTTGTTTACACAGGCTTAGAAGCTGTTGCTATAATCTAAATTAAACAAATGATTTTGAATTAGCTTTTAAAAGAATTGGTTTGCTACACAAAAATATTTATCAATATTACCGACTGCAAATCCAATCTCCAGACTTCCAACCCGAACGTCCGCCGCCGCTGCCACCAAAGCCGCCGCCGCTCCCAAAGCCATAACTTCCCCTGGGTCGTGGGGCATCATACCCACCTCCGGCTGACGACTCCTCTTTAAATGCACCACATTTGAAGCAATTAGAGCGGCTGGCAAAGTTGTGCGCGCCACAAGTGCCAGCAGAACAGTACCAATCTCCAGGGCGGACGTCAGATCCTGTGAAGCCGCCGAATGAGGAGCCACTACGGCCGCCAAAAGAACCATAATGATCGCCTCTATCATTACTCGACCTCGGCTCCCCACATCGGTGACAAGAGTCCCTCCTACTAAAGTTGAGATGCTGGCATGATCTACAATTCCAATCACCTGGTTTCCTATCCATGTCTCTACCTACCAATTACATAATTCAGCAACAATTCAAGAATTACTTGACCAAATAATTGGAGAAAATCAAGAATAACCATATGATCGATCATCAGTAAATGCAATATTAATATGTTAGATGAACAGCAAGACACTAATTGGCAGCTATGCATGCAGCATTTTTTATGTATAAAAGATCTTAAGTATGAATAAAGAATCTATTAATTTAAAATCAGAACAAAGCAGATCAAGAAGAAAAATGGAACCAAAATGGCTAGCTAATCAGTTTGGAAGTAATTGTCCTATGATGAAGAAATGAACAGGTAAATTAAATGGAGAAAAAACGTTGGATTGGGTTTGCACGTAGGACTTGAAACAAACCAGCAAAATTGATGGTGGGGAAGAAAAAGGCCAGTGAATACCTTGATGGTGGATATATGGAGTTGTAAGAAATAGAGAATTAGAGGAAGAGGAGGAATGGGTGAATGGGGTGGAAGGGGTTGGGGATGCATTTATACTAGCCCCGCCAAGGGGCATGGAAGGGCCAAGGGAATCAAAATGCTGCTCGTGGAGGGCCGAGGCTGTTCTTTTTCGTGTTCTCCGCCATATTGGCCCCCCTCCCTTTAAAAAGAATCAAAGAAAAGATAAAGCCACGAGAAAGAATCATAAATATTATGGGAAGGGAGGAGAGGTTTCAGAAGATAGAAAGATTAGCATAGGGAGAACAAAAAGCTTTACTCGCCTCTTTACTTGTGCATGCAAGGGAAGAGACGGTGATGATGAATATCATATATTGTTCAGCACGCAAGCACAAGCGGGACGTGCACCCAAAACCCTAATCTTCTTCCTCCTCTACTTTCAGGTTCCAATGGCTCATCTCCCCCAATGCCAAACAACTTATAATAATACCATTTTTATTGTGTATGCATATATATGATTCCCAGCACTTTATACTTGCATATCGGGTTCAAAAAGCTATTAGATCTCCCTTTCTTTAACGGGAAGCAGGATTTATGGGGGGACGGTGTTGAAAGGTGGCCGCCATATTGGTGCATTTTGGACCCTTAACCGTAAATTACATGGATGACCGTTCTTCTGTATTATTCTATGCTCCACTATAACTCAGTTTGCCAACTGTCTCTTCTTCCGAAACGCATTGGTTTTGCCATTTTGACTAGATCATCTTCCTAATCCTCACCACACCTTACCAAATTAACCTTTTTTCATTGCCGTAAGGCTAATTAATAGATAACCTAGCTAGTATATTACTAACACCATCCTCGGAATCATCATAAAAACTTCAAACAACTGGTAAGTAATTCAGCAATTATATAGTAGATTGTTGCTCAACTTAATTTTATGGTACGACTATTAGGAAAATATTGGCTTATATATATAAATGTTGACTACCTGTAGATTGGATAAGAGGAACCAACTAGGTTATCTTTTCTTAGATGAGTGAACTTACTAGACAGCATGAATATTCCATGCAAAGAAACCCAGAACCACATCCTTAAGATAGATTATTCTATCAAAAATGTTATCCAAGGGGGTGACGGTGGACCATCTTTACAATGTTTTTTTTTTGATGTGGGATTTGGTACCCAGCAATAACCTGCCCAGGGCGGAAAATAGCACATACTTTTCAAGTTTATGAATATTCCCCATGGTAGTACCTGTACACCCGACCTAGAACACATATCAAAACAAGGTCAAAGTGGCCAAAAGATGATCCAAGCTGCCAAGTTCCTAAGTAGAGAAGTTGCATGGGAGCTGTTTAATTAAGTCCCCTTTCTAGTCAAAAAAACAAATGCATGTCAGGCGCAATTCTGCATGCTTTAATCATTCGGACCCTTTGCCACTTACAATTTAATTACTTCGATCGGTTTCTCCATCCATTCAATTAGCTACCCCTTAAGTAATATCCATGCACGAAATCATCTCCCAAGCTTTTGACGGCTTTCTTTGTTGACATTGATAGCATATAAGGTCAGTTAACTATATGTATGTTGGTGGGTATTTAACTAGAAAGGTAGAGATTTTCTGCTGCTAATTAGGATTCATTATAACTATAGTATAAGGAGGAACATTAAGTTAAGTAAAGATATATATATATATATATATATATATATTGAATAAAAATTAGAGGTATGAGGATACCGAGAAAGGTTTAAGGCTGGGATGAAATGATGGAAGTCCTCGAGAATGATTTTGACCATCCTTTTTTTGTGCGGTGTTCTTCTTTCATCATTTCCTCCGTTTTCTCTGACCACTTCCGTTTCAATTTGAGCACCAGAGCAATTGCTTTTGCTTTTGCATTTCTGTCTCTGCAAAAGAAGCTTGTTTGAACAATTGCAATCCAGAAGCAATACAACTGTAGCTCCCTCTTTTAACTCTCTCTCTCTTTTTCTCTCTTCTTCCCCTTGTTGGTGTGGTGAGACGAGAAGTATTTCAAAATCAGAGGATGATATGCATTCCATTATCTTGAACGCTGTGAAAGAAACGTGTGTAAAAGGTGAAAAAAGAGATGCCAGAATCGATTCTCCATTGGGAAATGCTTCCATGCAAGACCATGACCAAACCCCACTATTACCAGCTTTCTCTCTAATCACATACACATATCATGCAAAATGAAAAAAGAAAAAGAGATACTAGTTGTTTATTATCAATCAAAATGGCAAGCTATTCTTTCACCATAACCAAAAAGATGATCAAAATAACAAATGAATACGTCATATCTTCATATGCTTTTCCTTCCACCATCGTCTGTTTTCAATTACTTCCTCTGCCTATGGTTAAAACTCAAAAGTAATTACAAAAATGCAAAACATAAGCAGGATATATTTAGATCATTGAAAACTCTGATGATACTGGTACTAACAAAGCAACCTAATTAGTGGAGAGCAGTTTAATAACTTTTATACAAACAAACTTGTTCTTCATAAGTAAGTCTATGCGATGAGTTTTTGAGAGAAATATATAGATAGATAGATTGATAGTTCGTAGATGGAATTTTTGAGAGAAATATATAGATAGATAGATTGATAGTTCGTAGATGGAATATACTTAGCACTGTATACAATGCCAATCACATAATGGAAGGGGGCAAAGTTAGAGAGAAGCATGCACGTGGTATGTAAAGGATGACGACGTCTGAGTTATATAATGATAGAACTTGCTCCTTTATCTTCCTTTTTTACCCCTTCTCCCCCATCTTTTGATGCTCAGATATGTCACTGCACCATATATACATGCCAAGCCTCTCAATTACTGCAGTTTTTGAGCTGGCTCAGTCCCCCAGTAATTCCCCATTTCATTCTTCCCTAGAAATGCTTTTAGCTTGCAAAGCACTTATATTGGCGAGGGATCATCATAATTTGCAGCAAAGATCTTCAACAGGAAGATTAATTATTGCAAGAGAACAGAGCAAGTTTCGCCATTTTAATGATGAATCTTGCAAGTCCTAAGAATGCCCTGTTTTGGAGTTGGCTTGTTCAATCTTAGTTTTCCAACTAGGAGATTGCTTCACCTACCAAAGGCTTGTAAATATTTATTAAGTCTCACGGTCCTGCAAGTGCAGTTTCTATTACTATTAGACTGTTAGTGCAGTGTTATAGCACTATGAAACAATAGATAGCAATTAAATTTTTTGGTCCTAATCAAAGAGAGCGCATCGATCATGTGAGCTGCCTAGCTTGCTCTCTGTACAATTTCATGGCGGAGAAATTGTTAACAAAATATGAGATTCCGATGAAAACATATTATTAAATTTGACCGGTAAATTATTGTGTATTTGCCTGCAATAACTCATAACAAGTTCTGGAAGAGAATGCCTGCTTGCAAGTTGAACTGCAGAAGTTATGTGGACATTCCAAAAAAAAGAGTAATGTGGACATTCACAAAATCTTTCAGAATAACTTGAATTTCTTCACACCTAACCAACATTGTTATTCACACCACAAATGATAGGTACCTCAACAGAGCACTTCATAGTTATAAAATAGTCATCATGCTGGGAACATTCTCATCATTTCTACTTGGATTTGCCAACATTGAAGACACATTGACATGGTTAACATGCCAAAATTTTAGCGCAAGGTTTTGAGTCGACAATCGTCAGTATTATCTATAAGGGACTGCAACTACCATTGCCCGCGAAAGAATCAAATGGGGCAATGCACAAGAACATTATGTAGAGATACAACTAAATTATCTCGACAACATCTTCCAAGTTCCAAGCTTCGCTGCTGGTCCGTCGAACGAAACCACAAGAGGGGCAAAGGCCTGCTCATAATTCTCTGTCAATCTGGTAAATAAAAATCTATCTTTGGCTTAGAGGAGTTGGCAATTTGTCAAACATCATCAAATCCATAAGTCTTCTTCGTACTTATCTATTCCTTGAAAAATTACCCAATATATCTGTAACAACTAGCACAACTAGTGGTGAATGTGATCCAAAAAAAACAAGATGGCAGGCTAACATTTCCAGTGGATGTCGGCCTTTGACAGCATTAGAGACGAGGATGGTCTTCAGCAGAAAAGGGGTCATTGTCACTCTTGGTGGCAAAAAGTAATGAATGTATGTCATGTTGGGCTACATGGGAACTGGGCGGATGGGCTTTGAAGAGCACAAGATTGGTACGCTGGGTTCATGTGGATGTCATGGACGCAGACAAACATGTACTTCGCTTGGCAACAAGGCCCCCATTTAAGAGTGACAAAACCCAAATAGAGACTTGTCAATAGCAGGAACAAGAGTAAATATTATTAGGGGACACTGTCACATTCGTGGTCAGAAAGTATATTGACGAATCGATGAGGGGTGCATTGACAAATTTAACCTTCATGAATGGCATATGGTAGAGGGAAAGGTGGAGAAGCAACAAAACTTTCCTTTCACAACTTTGCAGCGGCAAAGAGCTCCGCATGCTCTTCTTTGCGGGTGGTTGCCACAGCCAATTGGATTGAATCATATGAGTAAGGTGTGACAATCATTTAGCATTGACCATTTTTATCATCTTTTCTCTTCTTCTTTTTCAGCTTCTAATTGAGACAAAACTGTCGACCTTACCAATCAATTCAGCCGCTTCTATTTGAATGTTGATCCATCATATGTTAAAACGCAGAAAAATAATTCTAATTTCTGAAGTATATTTTGATCATCAAGCTATATGAAAATATTTTAACACACTTGGCCATGCCTAAAAAAGGCCAATTTAGACGTTGTAACTTTTTTTCCCGTTAAGTAATTATACGTTGCAACTGTTAGAAGGATGTAATATGTATTCTCTTTTTCACCCTACTAGGACCATTAAGAATCTTCCAAGTTTGATAGGCTGATGTGACTGTAATTTTCAATCTCTGATTAGTGTTCAAAGATTGGCGGGGAAGAGGGGATGAGGGCTATAACAAGTTAAACCAAAAACCATGCATATAATCTAAACTTTGATACGGTTTATAATGAACTAAAGTGAAGTATAAAATCTGGGTTCTAATAGATTGTGATAATGATCATGTTCATGGCAGGAATGAACATGTGAATTGGTAATGTAATCTCATACTTGAACAGACAAACTCATTAATAATTATAGTGACACTAATTAACATTTTTGAAGGCAGAGAGTTGATCAGAGACAAAGATGAACTATATTTCTCCGTTAGTGAAACACCAACCTCCAACAAAGGCGATGCTAATCACAGGTAACATATTTGTTAAGTGTTCATCATTTACACATCAGAAGTAATCAAACTGCTGTGGAATCTGATATGTAGATCCTCTGTCCACATGATTCACCTTCTTCGACTCTCTGTTCACCAATGCAATGTTCATCTTCTTCCTCCAATCGCTTGGAACCTCGGGTGGCCTCACCGACCTGATCAGAGCCCAGTTCACGCCTTTGAAGAACCCATGCCTCTTAATCTCCAACGCCCCTTTGGAGCTTCCCAGCCTCTTCTTAGGATTCTTCACTAGCAATTTGGAGATCAAGTCATGTGCTCTGCTCAACTCTTCTTCTTCCCTTCTAGTACAATTAGATTCTGACTTGGGGAACGACAATGGCTGCTTGATGATGTTGATGATGGTCTCCTCATTGGTGCTACCTTTGAAGGGAGTCTTCCCGTGGAGGAGCTCGTAGAGCAGCACGCCCAGCGTCCACCAGTCGACGGCGGCGCCGTGGCCGGAGCCGGCGATCACCTCCGGAGCTAAATACTCGTGGGTGCCCACAAACGACCTCGATCTCACGCTCGCCGGCTCCACCACGACTTCCGGCGCCGGCGACTCCTCGCTTCCCCTCGGGCGACGACAACGGCTTCTTGCCCTTCTTCTTCTTCGATTCTGACGACGACAAGGAAAAGCAAGAAAGCACAGTAGGGATTGCACCGACGCAGGTGGTGGCGGCCTCGTCGTTGTGATCCTCCTTCTTCACTGCTTCACACCGCCGCGGCCTCGGCCGGAACAGCCTCGGCACCACTTCACACTTGAGGGAAAGATCGAAGTCTGATAGCATGATATGCCCATCTTCTCTGATCAGCACATTCTCTGGCTTCAAGTCTCTATATATCACCCCCATCATATGCAAATACTCGATTGCCATTAGTGCCTCCGCCGCATAAAACCTGCATACACCAATCAATCATGACCAATTCACACTCCTCGTTGATCGAATAGCAAATAACCACATTATATTGTTCTTCTTAGCTCCATAATCCATGAAAATTAAGCTAAGATTTATGTCATTAACACATAGCGGTATTTTGTATTTTGTTTTGTAGCTAAAAAGTTCATGTGTAATGTAGTACAGCTTACTTAGTGGTAGATATAGAAAACTTGCGGCCGGTGTGGCGGAGCTGGACGGAGTGGAGGTCGCCGCCGGGGCAGAACTCGATGAGGGAGCAAGAGTAGTGAGAAGCATGGAAGTGAGCATATAAGGTTGGGAGGAAGGGGTGGTCTAGCATGCCCAATATCTCTCTCTCGGTCTCGGCCCTCACCAGCTTCTTCCTCGCCGCCAAAGCCTCCCTGTCCACCACCTTCATGGCATAGAAGCACTCCGGCACCCCCTTGGGGTGGCTGCGCAGCCTGCAGAGGTAGACGTTGCCGATGTCGCCGCCGCCGAGCCGGCGGAGGAGCTGGAAGTGGTGGAGGCCGACATGCCCATTCCTGCCGCGGCGGAGCTGGCGAATCGCCTCCCAGTGGAGCTGCTGGGCCTTGTGGGGCTTGTGGTGGCGGACGAGGCCGCCGGCGTGTTCGGAGACGTAGGAGTAGGAAGAGCTCGAGCTGCCGAAGCTGAATTCGCTGGCATGGCCTGCAGAGTCGGAGGCGGAGAAGGAGCTGCCGTCGTCGTGATCGGAGTCTTGACGTCGGTCGGCCGGAGGAGTCATGGCTGGTGATTAGTACATGAAGGAATTGGTTTGCATGGACAAGCTCAAAAAGGTTTTGATGAGGAAGGGTTTGCATGCACATTTATAGAGAGGTTGAGTTAGTGTAGGTGAAATTACGTGCATGCCCATATATGTAACTTACATTGAACTATTTTTATTGCTAATCAAAATTATGGTGGGTAGCTAATTCATACAAAAATACTTAAAAGGATTTATATATAAATGCTGAAAATCTAAACTTGTATGTTTGACCATTTCAAGTCTTTAGATCCGAGAGATGTAGTATGTTCACGAGTTTTAATCAACTTGATAAATTATTTAATATAAGTGACAAATTAGACCATTGAATCGAGTTCTGAAGATTGTTGACTATGGCCGGTCAACTTTAGTATAAATAATAATTATGTCCGAACTATTAATGACCACAACTACGAATATGATTAATTTGGTGTTTACTACTACTAAAATATTTGCCTCCGAATCATTAACCAATTGGAAGATAAAATGACATAGCTAACTACTTATAATTGAGATTTAGGATTTAATGGCTATTTATTCAATTTTCTAATATAGAAGAAGAAAATGTTTACGGAATGGGCGGTAGATGGTATAGGCAGAGATTGTAGGGTACATGTAACACCCGTGTCACAATAACTATCCTTCCACCTCTGTCTCTTGCGTTGTCACAAAGTGGCCTTTTTTAATGGTGGGCTTTCCCGGCATGTGAATCGATCGCCCCACTCCCCATTTGCAACAGTAACAACACCCATGCCCGTCTTCCCACCTAATCACCGTTCAATATCAAATTCTCCCCCTCCTTCCAATTCCTTACCATTTTTCCCTGTCCCCAATTCATCATATCTCAGGTTTTGTTTCTTCACCAGCCGTCTCCGTCTCTCTGTATATATTTATTTAGCTATTGGTCTGATTAATTAATCCAGGACCATCCTTAATTTGAGCAACTCCTTTTGTGGTACCGTACAATGAGTCACGCACTAATTGGCCAGCATGCTGCGGCCCTGAAAACATGCACAACTATTATGCCTAACTTTGTACATGTGAACTCATTTAGTGTGTTATATATAGCTTGTATGTTGATTTGTGAGAAGATCATTTTCTGGTTGGGACTGATTAATCATGAACTCACTTATTAATTTTAACCATCCATGAGCAAAACTACATATTCTTCTTCAAGTAGTACTGTTTTGGATCATTTTAATATACAAACTCTGGACACTTTCAGACTGTGAAATATTCAAACCTGCCATTATATATTTTGGTATTGGCCACTCATTCCTCCCTTCATCCTGTGCAGAAGCTTATAATTCTCCTTTTTGGTTGCCATTCAAGCGGCAGGCCCAGCAAAGATTGCAGCGATTCTGAGGGGCAAAAGCCTGGGTAAACACAAACCTCCATCGTTTCTGGTCCTGACATTTCCCCTGCAAATATCCTCGCTTCCATACAAAGCAGTACGACTCTTGCACCCTCCCATTTTTATAGCTAATAGCCCAAATATATATATGTACATGCATCTTTCTTTTGTATTAAAAACAAAAGTAAATTAACTGATCAAAAGAATATTAATAGCCTTGTATATATTTTCCACTAGAATTCTGGATCATTCATCATGACATGCCACTTTACTAGGAGTTGCATTGATCGGCTGCACAAAACCAAGGAAGAAGATCATTAGACAAAAGAAGAAGATTCACTTATTAAATCACGTTACCAAAGGGAAAACAAATGAAAAATGGGGCGGAGCACTCAGGTATGGGAAAAGTACCATCTCGGTATGGGCAAAGTACCATCTCAATAATCACATCCTGCTAAAGACACTCCTAACTTCAATAATCCATGAAAACACAAGACCAAAATGGCCAGCTACCAGACATTACAATTTGCAGAAAATGTAAGAAAAACGAGGATCTCCAAGTCCAACCAATGTTTTTTGTAGACAAGGAAAAATGGGAAACATCAAATTCGGCAAATCAGGGCCCATTTTTTTTAATATTTTATGAATATCTGAAGAGCTGTATGTGGCCTTCCTTATTCATGATATGCAGGATTCTGTCCGGTGAAGACACAGCCATTATGGGCAGTCCCCAGATAAGGGCCCAAGGCATTGATTCCTTTGAAATTTTAGTTTTTCTCTTTTTGTGACACATTTGTTCATCACGTATCTCGTCATTGCCATATGTAAATACTTGTTGAGGGGACAACTACAATGGGGAGTTTACTGATTCAAGAGAAGAGCTATCAGCTGACTATGCATATATGTACAATAAGAGGCAATAGATAAATACATTAGTGTATTATTGTATTTGACTAGACGATCAGCATATATAATTATATATCTACCAATTATATTGTTCGTGAAACTTGATAATTTGTTCATGGTCAAGTAGGCGACAAACAATTGTCCTAACTTTGTAATCTTAAATGGCTCTATATATTCAGAGTGTATGTATGTTCAAATAGACAAGAAATTTCGCAATTCAATTTTATGAGCGATTTGTTAATATAATATCTATCATACATCGTTAAGTAAGGATCGTCGTCTCCAAAGTCCCGTATATAAGGAGGACTAATTAAGTTTTTCAACTAGCAATTCGTGCATGGAGTTCAGTATAGCGCATGCATAATATTTATATATAGCTCTAATCTCGGTCTCGCCGGTTTGCTGTTATAATTCGTGCCTCTTGTCGCATATTTGAATGGCCATTAAATGTAATTGTTCCAAACTTGGTGATGAGGAACCTTCATCTTGATGTGAGAACCATCTAAGGAAAAAGTAATTTGGCAAGGCTACCTCAATCTTATGTTCAACCAGACGAATAAATTTAACTTGTAATTTCTGTTTCCAAGAAGTTAGCCAGCAACTATTTATCTCTCAGCAATTTTAAATACTTTGTCCATTGTTATATATAATTTATAACAAATATACATATATTTTTGGTTCAACCGGATCCAACAGATTCGATTATATTTTAAAATTATAAATAAATTTTTTTATTAAATAATAAAAAATTACAATTTTATTAACATCTTATTAAATCTGGTTTTAATACTATAATTTTCCAAAAAACACCCCAGATTTTTATTAAAAATTTTTGTTGCCTTGTTCCACACTCACATCATGCATGTGATACCAGATAGTGGCATATGTTGTGCTTGTATATGTTGCAACTTGCATTCATATAAATACAATAAGGTCTTAGCTAAAAGCCGACGAATAGTGAGTGCCCACCATTAATTATACACACTTGATTATCATAGTTGACTAATTATTGGACTTAATTAGTTACCATCAATCAATAAGCAATAAGATGGATCATCCCTGATAAGTGCAACAAATTTTGCAGTTTAATTTCCTGTTAATTTAGTTCTAAAATGATAGCATGCCTCCATCTATTTTATATATATTTATATGATGGACCTGCTAATTGATTGAGATTAAATGAAAGAATCCTGCGATTTTTATTGCATGCACTAGCTAGAATGACATCTTTCATCCTTCCCTCTTAACTAAATTGGCCGGTGAGGTGAGATTATTAATGTTGGTGTTCTGATGGTGTGCATGCTTCACTGCGTCGGTTGCTCCTTTGCCATGCTCTTTACCTGTTCCCCTCTCTGCAATACTGTCGACCAATATATATGTAACAGCAGCACGACACGTATTCATAGTACGGTTTTATTGACACCCACTGTGCAGAAACTATATATATACCCGATGGAGTAATCCAGCAGCTTGATCCTTGTTCTGCATGCTTGGTGCCCTGTTTTTGCCGTTGTGGGCGGAGTCAGGTGTGGGAAGCCATTACTTGTTCAGAGAAAGTCCTCAACTTGCAGCTAGTGGTGCACAAGGTTGATCGATGAAACTTATGGGCCTGCAATTTTTGAGGTTTCTTTTTCCCGGGCAAACTGGAAATGGGCCTAAGATTGTTTAACAAAAAAGCTTCAAATTTCCATCAGAAAAGGTTCTAACTTTCCAGAAGAAACAAGGCAGACCCAACAGTCCAATCGAAGTAAACTACCTCATGCCAAGTGTTTCGATACTTGTCCATCACCATTAGCTGCTTACGACTCGTGTCCACCTTGTCCACATGATGGACAAGGCCTCCGACACGGCGCAGGCAGCCAAAGGGAAGGGGCGCGAGGCGAAGGACAAGGCCTTCGAGACAGCGCAGGCAGCCAAGGAGAAGGCTTATGGAGCAAAAGACAAGGTGTCAGAGAACGGGGAAGAAGCCAAGTATCGAGGTCACGGGCATAAGCAGAAAACCAGTGGTTTATCAAGGAGAAGACAGAGGCGGCCAAGGAGAAGGCTCCGAAGCTGTCCAATATGCCCGAGATACGGCGGAGGCGGGCATGGAGATGACTGGCGGCCTCCTCCAGTAGGTACATACATATAAGCATATATAGACATTTAATGTTTAATTGATGATATATAGCATATTGCTTATAATATTTATTCTCGTTATTTAATTATAAATCATGCACCCTGGAATATTGACAGACCGGGGAGCAAGTGAATAAGTATAGCACTGGGAACTGCGGATACTGTGAAGCACACTCTGGGCATGGGCGGAGACGACAACCCGTCCGCAAAGGAAGATGAGAGGAAGTACTAGAAAAAATAATTGGAAGGAATTGGTGCTTGGTCGACGTTGTCTTAGTTTGGGTTTTAAGCTTAATTGGTAAATAATTGCAAGGTACTTACAGTTTGCTTATGATCTTGATAGTATCATGCGAGGTCGAGGAGTTCATAAGTGGAGTGTTCTTTATTTTGGAAATAAACGAAATCTTTAAGAGAAAAAATCAACGAAATCTCAGGATTAGGGGTGGGCGCCCGTTGGTCGGATATAGACAAAGTATTGTCATATTTGTTTATATAATTTCAGGTAAAAAATCGGTGTAGTTAAAATTTTTTTGTCAAATCAGTCTTAGATACGATTAAAATTTAATTATTATAAAAAATTATTTTTATTTATATTTATTTTATTATTTGATTATTTGATTATTATTATTATTATTATTTTCACAAATAATTAATATTTTATTTATATAATTGTTATTTCTTTTATTTTTTTAAATTTCTTTCATATAAATCAATATAAAAATATTTATATTGATAGAGATAATATTTTAACATCTTTATGTTTATAATGAATATGTGAAAATGATATATTTAATTTTTATTTTTTTAACATTTGTAAAATATTTATATAATTAATTAATTTTTTGTATATTTTTTTATGTAAGTGAGTTGTATTAGTTGAATAATTAATTATTAAAATATTTTATTTTTAAAGTATATCTAATATTAGACTATATTTTAATGCTAAAGGGAGGTGGACGGACGCTTGCCTGCTTCCCCTGCTCCCACTTAAACTAAACCAAAAATCATTCTCTTTTCTCAAATAAAAAATCTCTATGTTAATAATTCCCAAACCAAACCCAGTCTTTGGTTAAAGCTTCAGGGGGTATGGATGACTACGGGAAAAAAATGTATCGTAAAAAGTATTGGACGACCCAATAGGGCATCAGCCCACGTGAATTTCTCTCTTTATTTTCCCTCTTTTTCTCTCTCTTTTCTTTTCTCTATTTTCTTTTCTCCCTTACATAATTGGGCTCTATGAGCTTGAACTAGCTGTAGCCTGTAAAGAAGGGGCAAATGTTAAGCCTTGGCACTATTATCATCCATACCACAGCCACCATCTCATTTGCCTCATCAATTATTAAAATTCATTATACTCAGACAAAAACAAACGAAAAGGATTATAAAAATGAATTCTTTCATACTAATGTCATGGAAAAGAGTGTGCCAAATTTCTAGAAAAGCAAAATATAAACCAAAAAAAGAAGAAGAAATTGAACAGCTTCCTAGTGCAAATCACCACGTTAAAAATGTATAGCAAAGATTCATCCTTCAACCTATGACCCAGAAGAGCCTCGTCATGCTCCTGAACAGATCTGCAAGAGATTTTTTAGTGCTGGCACATCTGCTCCACTGCAGCCACAATCCGAGCCGGCTGAACGACAGTCCACTCCTCCAGTGGACCTGCATAAGGCGTCGGTACGTCTTGAGAAGACAAACACTTGGGTTGTTCGTCCAAATAATCCCAGAAATTGTCGATTATGGCTGCCACCAAACTGGATCCAATACCACCAGTCCTCATACATTCTTCCACGATTAACACTCGGTGGGTTTTCTTGACCGAGTTACCTATCGTGTGAAGGTCAAATGGCTTCAAGGATCTGATGTCGATGATCTCGGGGTCATAGCCTTTGGCTACCAGAGTTTTAGCAGCTTGCATCACATGGTATCTCATCCTAGAATATGTAAGAATCGTGATTTGCTCCCCTGGTCGGACCATCTCAGCTTCTTCTAAGCACAACACATACTCTTCGTCAGGTATCCTTTCCTTGAGGTTATACAAGAGCACATGCTCAAAGAGGATGACTGGGTTATCACTGCGAATGGCTGCTTTCATTAGCCCTTTTGCATTGTACGGTGTTGAACAAGCAACCATCTGAAGGCCAGGAACAGATTGGAAATAGGACTCCAGCCTCTGAGAATGCTCAGCACCCAGCTGACGGCCAACACCTCCAGGGCCACGAATGACGATTGGAATCTTAAATTGGCCACCGGATGTGTAGTGAAGCATTCCACAGTTGTTGGAGATTTGATTAAAGGCCAGCAGGAGGAAGCCCATATTCATGCCTTCCACAACAGGCCTTAGGCCAGTCATAGCTGCTCCCACTCCCATTCCCGTGAAGGAGTTTTCGGCAATGGGTGTGTCAAGAATCCTCAGATCACCAAACTTTTCGGCTAATCCTTTGGTCACCTTGTATGAGCCCCCATAGTGGCCTACGTCCTCACCCATGACACAAACTCGGGGATCTCTTTCCATCTCTTCTTCCAAACCTTCCCGAAGGGCCTCGAACAAAAGTAGTTCACGGCTAGTAGCAAGGCATGAAATGAACCATTCCAAGTCAGTCGAAAATATTCCAGGATTGCAACAAAGTTACCTACTAGCGTTTCAAAAGATGTCAAAATGGAGCAAATACATGATATGACCAATCATAAATAATTAATGATGTAAATGGTTTATGATTTGCCAGTAGCGACTATGATGTCAACAACTATACATATATAAACATCCACGAAGCAAAGTTCTTCATGAAATTGAAACATTTATATGTTCAAACAACGCAAAGAGATCATGTATAAGCCACCAATATGCAATAAAAGTGATAAATATAAGCCTCTTCATCAGAAAATCTACCAATCAATCAGTTTCAACAATGCCCACTTCCCTGATAATCATGATAAGGTTAACAAAAGAAAAAAAGAACCACAAGCAAAAAGTAAATTATTACAAAAAAAATGACATATAAGCTCTTTTGTATCCAAAACCAACCAACCAATCAGTGCTACACATGTTGTCCTTTCGAAAAGTGAACTAGAAAAAAATACCATATGAAGCTTATAAAGAATAAAAGAAATATGATTGATCACAATTGCAATACTTGCATTTCACGGAGGCAGGATTTCAAATCAAGTGCAAGAACATTAAGGCTCACTAAAGATCTCAAGGCAAAACTTTCAGATCATACAACACAGACAACATTAACAAAGAGCACATACCCAGGTTTGGAAATGGTGGGGGTCGTTGCCGAATCAGCCTTCGTCTACAAATCATAAGACAAACCACAAATTAGAAATATAAAGACTACATTAAAGCTTAAGAGATTAAGAAGGGCGAAGCCGTGGAGGAATCATAAGCACACAAAATTGGAGACTAACCGCCACGGCTTTGGGCATGAAACTTCGAGTCCCGCAATCCACTCGTCGGCAAGCTTTCTTGCCCCGAGCCCATCCCGCCCTCGATCTGATCACCACCACCCTCCCATTGACCTCTGCAACCAGAAAAAAAAATCGAACCTTTCAATAAAAAGGAAGAAGCCAATAGATACACAGATCCGACGAATTTCAGAACAACCAAGGAGAACCCAAACCTGAAAGAGCAAATCTGGAAGGCCCAGGATGGAGTCTCCGGGACTCGAGGGCGGCGCCGGCGGTGAAGCCCTGGAGGAGCGTGGCCATTGCCGTCGCGGGGAGAGAAGTGGAAGCTCAAAATGGGAAGAAGGGTCGATCGGAAGTATGTGGGCGTTATAAAGAAGGTGGCGGTGGTGGTGGTTGGATCGGCGGCGGAGAGAACGAGGAGGGGAGTGTCAACCACTCAACCACCACCTGCTCCGCGGAGTCTCGCCGGCGGCGTCCGAAGGAATGGCGGCGGCGGCGGTCTCGTCATCTCCACCGACCACGCGATCTACGATCCGCGCGGGCGGATTGGACGGTGGGGATTGGTGGATGATCTGGGATTCAACTTGCACGTGAGAAGTGGGGCCCGGTCGCTGTGAGATGGGTTAGGACTTAGGAGTAGATAATGAGCATTTTACATGTGGGGCCGTAGACTTGTACATATCTGTTATGTGTGGGTTTATTTGCATTATAGTTATAGATTAATTAAAGGATTTTTGAAGCACCCGAATGATACCTGTTAAGAATATATAAAATTAATTTTAAAATTATTATAATATTATTTTTAAATAAAAATAATAAATTCTTATTTATATTCAACAAAAAAATAGTTATACACAAATATAAATAAATAATTTCAATAATTTAAATTTTTTAATGACTAAATAAAATTTATTTTTAACTATTTTTAATTCGATTAGAATTATACTCTAAGCTTTTTAATCATAAATAACAATATGCAAATAAATTAATAAAAGGGTAAAAATCTAACTTAAGTACATTGTTAAGTAATAAATTTTAATTTGACAATATAATTATAAATACATTAAAATATATTAATATGTTTATAATTCATAATTTATGTATAATTATAATTTAATATTTTTTAATAATAAATAATAATAATCATAATTTAAAATTAAATAAGTATTGAAGAGTTTATAAATTTATTACGAGGCCAGAATTAATTAAAGATGTAAAAATAACTAAAATCCATCAGAGTAAAAAAATCTCTAATAATTTAACGTAAAGGGGTAAAATTAAAAATCAAATTAGCCTTTAGTTCAAAGTGTAGGATTTCGCCCGCTTATTCCAACTTGAAAAGAAATAATATAAGGCTGCATCGCTGCTCGGCCTCAACTGATCGTCTCCCGCTACTGGCGGGTTTTAATGCTCCACTCATAATAAACATTTTGGTAGATAATGTGGTTTTAGTTCAGAACTTAAAAACATTTGTTGTTCTCAGCCTATAATATTAGCGTGGGCCGAACAAAACTACGTCGTCTAAGCCCACAAACTATCCCGTCTAACTCGCGCTAGTCACGACCCGGTTACGCAATATATTCCACTTTTAAAAAAACAAAAAAGAACAAAAAGAAAAGATTGTGAACCCCTCCGTGGCCATCTATACCTTAGGAGGTTTTGGAATAGATAGCTCCATCATCGCTATGGCCAACTAGTTACTAGTCGTGAGACTGGTTTTAGCAGGGGTGTCTGTTGAGTCGGGTACCTATTAAATTTTACCTGATTAAATATTAATAATTTGAGTTTTATATTTATATGAGTTTAAATAATTAGGTACATATTTTATAATAGTCGGGTTAATTTTAAATATTAGGTATCTGATATCTCTGTCTCAATAATATAAAATTTTAAAAAATTATATTTTTATTATGATTTGTCATATAAATATATTTATTTATTTATAAGATAAATATATTCAATTTTATTTATTTTTATATTAACCTAATTAATCTCCTTACATTTTAAAATAATTTTTTAATCAATTCTTTATATTATTATCTATATTTTATTTTTTTATATTATAATAAGGGTGAAATAGTTGTCGGTTTGCTAAACAATAAATAATCGGATATGGGTTCATTATTAAAATTTTAAATAATAAATAATCAAAATTTGATACGAAGATTTAAAGATTATTGGGTTTAGTTTAGCCTATATTTCAGCCAATAGACACTCCTAAGACCTGACCATGATGCTATGGGCATCTTCTCGGAAAAGAAAAAATTAAAAGGGAACCTTCATCCCGAGTCTTGGACTTGGTCAATATTACTCCCTGTTGATCTGGGTACATGGATTATTCTTTTGATTACTAGATGGGCTGAGAAGTAGATATTTGGCCCATTGCGTAAAAAACAGAAATAGAGGAGTGGTTTACGGCCCATTGTGTGGAATAGATTGCCATATTGGACCCTTTCATATGTTCGTGATGTACGTACACGGTACATATTCACATCACAAATCACAGACTGCATGCTTGGAAAAAAATCACAGAATGCATTTTAATGCCAACCCAATAAAAAACACATACGTGGTTGTTATTAAAAAAGAACTTAATATAAATAAATAGTGTACTTGGATGTGAATGAATCTTCCCTCATCTATCCGTTCTACGCACTACAGCATTGTACGTTGTGGAAGTTGAAGTTGAAGATGAGATGGCATTGATTTTGATTTCTGTAGCATGAGGACATGTTTGGATTCTGCATTGCTTACGCAGACTTGTTTGTGGAGAGCACAAATATTAGAGGTGAAGAATGGGAATATGTAGAGAGGTCTGTCCTCAAATGCCACATAAAGTACTACACAGCATCGCCATTATTAGCCCCACTATACACCGCCCCTCTAAAGGATTTGTTCGTTTTTTCTTCCAAGGAGTGAGGACCGATAAGATGATCATCCAAAAGCTTCACCACTTTGCTTCGCTTCTGATCTGTCGGTGCATCAAATGAGACCATGCATGCATCAACTTTATAAAGAAGCAGCTAGCTAGCATCTGTACTCTCATAGACACACACACACACATTCGAGTAATTTGATTCTTGATCATCGTACAATATTACGTCATGTTTAACTATGAATAAACTTGTCCTACAAATTTAATTTGTTACGTACGTACAAGTGCTCTCCACATTGCTGATTATAAATAATACAAACATTTCATGCCAATTGTGCACTTTAGGAAATCCAGTTAATTGGTTGTTTGTATAATTGTATATATATGATCAACTAGCTAGTAAAAGTTATTGGAAGCACCTTATAAATTAATATATATTGGTTCAGATGAATATATATTTTTTAGGCAGCAAACTCCCATATTGGTCATGTGTTTTAATTATAATTGAAGTCTAATTAGTACTATTGAATGATCAATTTTGCGATTTCATCTTCTCAAAATCATAATTAACAAGCAATTTCCTGCAGGCCAATTGCTTGCTCACCCGATGTTCATGGCTTGAAAGCTAGCCGGCCGATTCTACAATGACATCACTGATTCTCCTCATGCCAACCCATAGACGAGCTCCACAGGCAGACCAAAATTAAAAGAAGCAATATATACTAATGTTCTGACTTCAATTTCGTATATATCTTTGGTACTCTGAAGGGTCCTTTCAAATTTCCAAGGGACGCTTTATCCTTGGCCACAATAACATATACAAATATATGTATATATATATGCAGGCATGACTTTATTTTATCACATACTGGAGAAAGCTCCCCTAGGTACATCGCTATGGAGTCAAAAACAATGTTATGCACAAAAGGAGCTTTGCTTTGTGGAAATCTCGGTGTTTATCTTAGCTAGTGATCCCATTGATGAGCTTAATTAAAATATTTACTTGTATGATACCATAACACTCGGCAATTGGTAGCCACATACAAACAACCAATCAAATGACAATTTAATTAGCTGCATATAATTAAAGAATGTCGTCATTTACGAACGCTATTTAACGTGAATGGGAATTGGGTTTCATCTGTTTTCTGATTGAATCCATCTGTACTCGTCTTGTCCATATCAAGTTATGAACATTATGCTCAGGGGCGGCAACGTGCATGTGAATTAATTAGTCACAGGTTTATCGTAACTTAGATTAGCTCATAATGAGAAATATGTTTACATATGGTCGAACATTATTAGCTTAAAAAATTAATGCTTATAGGATTACACTGGCGGGTCCTTTGGCGTCGCATGATTGTTCCCGCCTATGTATTAATTGAGAAAGAAGTTTTTTTTACAAAAAAAATTGAATATATACATGTATTTGATTTGGGGAATTAGTTCCAAGGGTGTGAGATCCATTAATTGTAGCCATTCCATCTACCAATTAACTATTATATAAGTGAAACCGTTAGAGGTTCTTGGGTTAGTTCTTCCAAAGTAAAAAATTATTCATGATTCAATAGCTAGTGAGGTGAAATGGTGAATGCATGACTCATGTACTGCCAGGTTTCCTTTTCGGATCTGAATAGCTATATGTGTAGGAGCAGGAAGGTAGAAATCTGACATATGTTTACTTAAGGCCCAGTTTGAATTTGATTGATTTTGTTACATTCGCGTTGGAAATATCCGTTGCAAGCTATTTCTTTTATACGGTGAGATACACATATCAAAGTTTCGTTTTACTTGTGATAAAAAATCTGATCAGATACCTGTATGTTTAATACTTCATGAATACCTTTAAGCTTTGATTTTATCACCTTATAGTTAGTTAATCAGTAAGTTCATCTCTATCCTACAAGCCCCAAGTCAATGCGGAGATGCATGTAGAAGATCATATAAATACTTTAATGGGGATTATGCGTTATACCCATACCTAAGAAGTCTTAAGTGTGAAGTCTTGCAGAATCTGTGGAGGAAGACTTGTTTAGGGAATAAAACCTTTGATCTCCTCTTTATCCTGCTTTTCTTATTCACGTGTAATTTCCGTGTCTTCTCTTGTATAGATACCATCACCAGTTCGTGCTTTGTCTCTGTTTCAAGCCCTCCCTTCTTGAATCAGGCGTAGAAAACCTTCACATTGTTTTGATTGATTTTCTTTGTGATTGGATTTGGACAGGCTATACACGTCTTGGGTTGTTCGTAAATGAACCCTCACAAGTTGGAAGAGAGGACCGAATCCTTGAACAATGCTTTCATAGAGCTCAGTGATCAATCCTTCCAGAATTTCAACTACAAGCAATTCTGCAACCTGGGTGCTTGTGCTCAATCTCCACTAATTGAAGAAACGGCTTACCAAAGTGCTCCCTATCAGAATTTTCCATGGTCTCAGAACTCCATTGGGTGCTTGGAAGGAGACTCCCCACAAGTGAATTCCTCTTCCTGTACATCTGATCTGTTTCAGCTACAATCAACAGCTTGTTATGGGACAGATTCCGACATAGGCCTGCATCCTCATGCACACCAAATTATTGGAAAAGTGCCTCTGGAGTATTCATCTAGTGCTTCCTATGGTGCTCGCCCAACGACCAAATTTCACTCTCACAGTGAAATGAATCTCCAAAAATCTACCCTTGGAACTCTTATTCGAGATCTCCAAACTGTAACTGTTCTTTGAATTTTAGTAATATCAGTCGATATGGAACCCGCTCTCCTCAAGAGTTCGCATCACTTGCAACCATCAAGAGAACAAGAGATGAACCCTTCTCAGCTGGTAGATTTTATGATTCTAGTGTAAGTTTTACGATCTGTTTTTCAGTTAGTTTCATACACTTTCTAAATTCATGGCTAAATGGCCAGTTGGCTATGTTCATGCTCTACAGGTGAATACTAATATTCTTAAAGATTCAATTGAAAACCAGAGTTCACCGGTAAGACTTGAGAAGCAGCTTCCATTGGTTGTATCTACAGCTTCTTCTAATTGGTCATCTGGAGTTGCTAAGACACGAATTAGATGGACACAAGATCTCCATGAAAGATTTGTTGAATCAGTAAATCAGCTTGGAGGAGCAGAAAGTAAGGATGTATCTAGTCCCCTCAGATTATTCTTTCTTCTTCTGTTTTTTTTCAGTTTTTGCCAGACAATTTGTACCGACTCGAATTGTTTAATCCAGAAGCAACTCCAAAAGGAATCTTAAAATTAATGAACTACCAGGGTCTGACTATCTTTCATGTGAAGAGTCACCTGCAGGTTTTGACACTTCTTGATAAGCTCATTTGTCAATGCATATTGATTTGTGTTATAATCATCTAATTCATTTTTTTTGTGTAGAAATATCGAATTGCCAAATACGTTCCTGAATCAACAAAAGGTAATAGCCCTACACTATGATATGTGTAGTATTTGTTCTTTATGATCGTTTTCTTTTGCTTCGAACAATGCTTTTTGTTGGGTTATCCCACATCATGTATAGAGGTTGTTGGTGATTTGTATATAGGCTAATGGAAAGCCTTAATTCTCAAACTAGCTTTTGGATTAAGAGAGACCCATAATACTTATTACAAGTCCCATTTAAAAGTCCATTGGACCCAATAGTGGTTTTAAAGCTTGGTGGAGGCCCTAATACTTATTACAAGTCCCGTTGAAAGCCCATTGGACACAATAGTGGTTTTAAAGCTTGGGTGGGGCCCGAAGGGCCCAACAAGTGGTATCAGAGCCTGGTTGGCTTAGTGTTGCTTCGGGCCAGCCCGAATTGAGTCTTCTGGAACTTCACTATAACATGTAGGCCTTGTATGTGGTGAAGGGAGATGATTTAGGTGACATGATGTCTCCCGGAACTTCACTATGTGGTAGGGGGAGATGATTCGGGTGGGCTAGCCCGAATTGAGGGGGAGATGAACTTCACTATAATATGTGGGCCTTGCATGTGGTGAAGGGGAGATGATTCGGGTGACATGATGTATGAGGGGGAGAATTTGTCTTGGTGATTTGTATATAGGCTAATGGGAAAGCCTTAATTCTTAAGTTAGCTTTTGGATTAAAAGAGCCCATAATACTTATTGCAAGTCCCGTTTGAAAGCCCATTGGACCCAATAGTGATTTTAAAGCTTGGGTGGGGGGGCTAACACTTTTCTACAAGAAGTGTTGGAACAATGCTTTATGATCGTTGGAATTTGCATAGTTCTCTGTTGTAAATAGCCCCGAGGGCCTAACACTTCAAGAAAGTTGTTGGAACAATGCTTTATGATCGTTGGAATTCTGCGTAGTTCTCTGTTGTAAATAGCCCCTGTGTTCTTTCCTTTCATAGAGATTGTAAAAAACAAATATATTCATCTTGCTGCAGGGAAGCTCGATAGGAAAAAATTCAACAGTGACGTGCCGCAGATTGATTTAAAAGCGTATATTTCCAAACCTGTCTAGAGTCTTCTCTTCAAATTTGCAGCAGTTTTAATTTATGTTATGCACTTGCCATGCATCTATTATCCTGCTTTATGAATTCATTCATATTCATATTGGTTTGGTAATATGTTTTCAGTGGCACACAAATTACTGAAGCGTTGAAGGTACAGTTAGATGTTCAGAGGCGTCTGCATGAGCAGTTGGAGGTGTGAACCTCTCAAACTTCATCGGTTAGCTAGATTTAAACCACAGTATGTTAATCCCAGGCCCTTCTGGAGCTGCACCTTGTGGTGTCAAAATAATGCATGTAGAAGCTGCTGGTTTATACATGGTACCCATGATTAATTGCTTTCATGTTTGAACATCTTACTAGAATCTTTGTTTGGATCAGGTCCAACGCAAATTACAGATGCAAATAGAAGAACAGGGGAAGCAACTTCAAAGGATGTTTGACGAGCAACTTAACGCGAACAAGAACATCCTTAAGAACCAATATATGGAAATCATATTCTCTGATGAGCAATCAAAGGACTCGGATAATGATCTAGTTCCACCAGCTGTAGGCTCTCAGACATCCTACTTCCGTTCTAAGATTAGTTAGTTCTGAACCGCAGTTGAGCCCATGAAAGCTGACAATACACGAGTCATAGATACAATTTGAACACATACAGATATGCGTTACCACTTCAATAAATGTTGGTGATGTAATATGACTTCACACGCACGGATGAGAATTAGAAGACAGGACAGGAGATGGTAAATACATCAAACATTTTCATGTCCCCTCATCAAGGAGTCTGAAGAAAAATAAAAGGATGCCAGAAACTATGTTTTACAGAAATGTTATAGTTGAATTTAAATCAATGATGTGCAGTATTATGAGGAGATCTGCCGACCAGGTCAGTAGGGGATGATTCAACTATTCACATACACATGTTTATGTACATTTATAGACCAAGTTGTGGCTGGTTTTATTCACATCTAATTCAGTACATGTGAACATAGGTTTCTCCAGCTCTTTATCATATTGTTTAAAAATGCGAATTCGCTCACTTGTGTGGTGTGCTTTGCTCCTCTACCTCTTCCACAGTTTTGTTAAGAATTCTTATTCAAAGTACTGATAACAACCCTGCTAAAGAATAGTTCATTGTTTCACTCACTGTGGGAGTAACAAAACGGCCGATAGAAAAATGAAGTTAGGCACCAACATAGTGAACAACGTCCCATGGGGAAGGATATTGCTCGGCCATGCTTGATCATTCCCATGTTAAAAATTGCAACCAAGTGATTGCACTCAACGAGAGAGACATGGATGCTAGCGAACGATTGCTACAGAGCAAGGAGCTGTATGCCTATATCTTGAATGCCAGCGTCCAACCACGAGAAGCCGAAACTCTCAAGGACTTGAGGATGGCCACTTCTAACCACCGGCATAGATAATGAGCACTGCAACCGATTGTGGGCAGTTGATATCCTTATCGTTGAAACTCGTTAATGCCAAGAAGACAATTGAGCTCGGTGTCTTCACAGGCTATTCACCGCTTGCCGCAGCTATTGCTCTAGCAGAATGTCAGATTATAGCCATTGACAAGGAAGCCGAAGCATACCAAAATGTTGGACTGCCCATTATCAAGAAGGCCGGGGTGGAGCACAAGATCAAGTTGGTTCATTCCCCTGCTCTCCCTGTTCTTAATGAAATGTTGAATGATCCAGAGCATGTAGGGTCCTTCGACTTTGCGTATGTTGATGCAAGGGTGGGTACTGGGATTACCACGAGAGGCTGTAGAATTTGGCATATACGGAAACAGATTCGACGGTGACCTCACGTACATAGTAACCGTAACCGACAGAATCCTCCGTTCACGACACCTTAAATCCCCTAATTCTACTTCACTTTGGTTGACTGGATAATGCAGCAGATAGTATTTGGAAAAAAGTTCTACACAAATTCCTTTTTTTCAAGCAGTCTCATTCGAGGTCGTCAAATAAACATCACAAAATCCTAAACTTTATAACTCATACTTATTTCAATTAATAAGTTGAGTTAAAAACTAAGTTTATAAATTTATTACTTATCGATTTTTACTCTAATTAATAAAGAAGAACTCAATAGTAGTCTAGCCTAAGATTAAAAATATGAAAATCAACCATATAAAAATACAAATAAATTTAAAAATATAATAAAATATCTCTTATAGAAGGTCACGGGTTTCGAATTTCGTTAACATCAATTTATTAAAAATAATAATAGAAATATTTTTTACAGATGTTACAGGTTCAAACCCGACTAATCATAATTTTTAATTTTTTACTAAAAAATTATGTGTGATTGTCTTCACAAAAATATATTAAAAGAATTAAATAATTATAATTAATTTTTTATTCAAATAGAATATATCTTTACAGTTAATTACACCGTTTATATTTAAAATATTTAACAATTATAATTTATTTAATTATTTGATAAAAATTTATATATAAAATTAAAATTTATTCGACGTAAATCTCAAATAACATGATATCTTGTCTAGTCTTAATTAATAAAATAAATTAGAATTTATTATTTGGGTGAGGCTTACCTTTCGTGGGTGTACTGCTTACCTTTCATGGGTTAACCACTAATTAAACCGAGAAAAGAGGCTAATGAACCTTGTCAAAGTTGGGGGCCTTCTCGCTTATGACAGCGAGAAGTCGGAGATATCTGGCATGTTTAACAAACAAGTGAGGCTCCACACCATAAGGTTCAACGAATTGATTACAGCCGACTCCTGCATTCAGAGAGCTCAAATTGCTGCTGGTGACGGTGTCACAAATATTTGTGGGCGCCATGGCTGAAACTCGGATTATTGCATGCACTAGGAACGAATGATCAATAGCTAATAATTCGATATCTTATCTTTTATTGCTTGCTAGACTTTCATTTGTCTCTGTTTTGAATTTCGTTTCTATTTTCATGGAGATTGCCATAGAATGCCCTCTGTTTGATATATCAGAACAACAATTGTCAAGCCCACAATTTGCTCTACATGTTGCAAAAGCAGATATCTACCTTTGCAATGAATATTGTGAAGTATTTCATGAACAAGGATCTTACGTGAATACCCAACATCTGAATATTGAAGTTTGTAAATCAATTTGCTAGACAAAAGGTGAGTCACTGAACCTGAAGAAGTTGAACTTGCGGCTGTGAAACATGTGTCTTTACATTCCTCATAGCTTATTGGTCCATTCTTTGGCAGGCTTCCAAGTCTCAATACTCAAAGTCATCTAGTTGCTAGAGATTTTATATATGTTCTTACTTATTGAGCAACGATGAACCACAGCAGATACTATGTAGTAATCTATCAAAAAAATAATAAAATGCCATATAAGCTTTAGGCATGGATCAGCATCACCTATTTATTGCTTTCTACAATGACATTGGATTGCACCAGGGATCCGCTTCCCACTTCCCAGTTACCCAACGTCCACCCTTCTAAATTTGCAAGCACGGCGTGCCCAAGGCAGCCCTCCCTCGTCGGCGGCTCAATGGAGCCATTTTTGTTGGCACCTGGGTTGAGTCATAAGCAAGGCGGGTTCATATGGCGAAACTCTTCGTCTTCCTTATAAGATATGTAGAGTGGCGTTTCGGGTGTCTTAAGAAATTGAAAAGATACATTTTTGCGAAGATGATTGGATTCTCATGTGGGTTGGATGTTTGATGAATGCATGAAATTCTCATATGATATGGAAATGTATTTGCAAAAAAGTGCTGCAGTAATGCTATTTATTTATGATGATCTACTTGCTTTACTTGTTTTGCTTTTTTTAAAAAAACAATGATATGGAAGGTCTGCAACGGGTCCTGTTATGGCAGCAGCAATATAAAGTGCTTTCCTTTGTGGGAGTTGTTGATCTATTTCTGTTCTTTCGTGATTTTGATTGTTTACTTTTGAACGCTGACAGCTGAATTCGTGTTTCTTTCTCATTCAGGGTCTGCTATGCATTCTTTTTTTCTTATAAAGGAGAGTGTTTCTTTCTCATTCAGGGTCTGCTATGCATTCTTTTTTTCTTATAAAGGAGCATAATCTGGATTTCGCCCCAGATAGAGAAACCCGGCGTTTGGGAAAGTGGATTTCTTCCTTTTGGCTCAGAAACTTTTGGATTCATTGGAAGGTTCTTTCACGGATGGTATTTGTTTTTATGTTTCTTTTAACCATAATTTCAGTACATTTTAATTATCAAGAACTATCATTGATTGCTAGCTTTACCCCTTTAGAATCAAAATTTTTTTAACTTGTTATTCCCAAATAAAATATCGAATGAAGTACTCTTTAAAGTTCATCTGAATAGGAGAACAATCTAATTTTCACAAGAAATTTATTTGGCCATCAAGCCATATTATGCATCCATTGATTTTACATACGTTTCCTATCAGTTGAGATGTTAAGAGTTGTGTATCATTCAATCAAGTATGTATGTTTCAATTCTTTTCTATTAGAGACAACAATACTGCAGTCACGGTTACAGCTACGTGCAATATGTTTATCAGTGCTTTGAGATGGTCGGATGAGCTATAAGCAATCATTACAGAAAATATGCAACTCCCAGAAGATGGATCTTGATCAGTCACCAGTGCAAGCTGGGAAAAATCACAGTCAGTGGTCTTCTGGTTCCTGAATTGATATTGATAATACATGTTGAAGGCGTAGGAAGCATTCCCTTGGACATATAAATGGTTGCAGGAGGGACCATACCCTAAAGAAGTGCAATCAGAAAAGGTGCAAGCATTATCTATACTGCCTGGGAGAAATGTGAAATCATCTGCAGCTGGATCTAAAATGCACCGTTTTCTGGATAGGTACTCGACTTCTTCGGCTCCAATCAATGATGTGTTCCGACCATTACCTGATATGTCAAACTAATATTTTGGTTTTCCGTCAAATTCAAAGATTCCCCATTCTCTCGAAGCTCCCTGGTGCTATGCTCTTGGAACTTTCATCAAGCAAACTAAACAGGTAAACTTGGATCTCCACTTCTAGCTGCTGTCCCTTCACGACCAAGTACATGTCGGAGTTGGCCTTGGTTGAATCTTTTTACATTGCTTACAGTTGCATGGATGTATCCATCAGTTGGCCAGCCAACTTCTCCTATAATAATCTTAATTTCTGGATAACCTGCTTTGCGAAGAGCCCATACAAGTGTGTCCAAGTTTGCATCAAATACATTTGTATATGTTATGCTCCCATATTTGACAGCTTCACTGGTACCATCAAAGAAGGCAAAGTCCAAATGAAAGTATTCATTACTGTAGAGACTCAGGTAAGTATAGATGTTTACAACAAATGGAGCATCATTTTCGGAGAGGAATTTGATGATTTGTAGGGTCAGATCACCGACATCAGACCGGAAACCACCTGCTGAAGGAACTGAATTTGACGTCGGAGAATAGTATATATCGGCATTGAAAGGTACGGTGGCTTTAATTCGTTCCCCATGTCCGGCATTGTTGAGTGCATGTTGGACATTCCGAAGAGCTGGCAATGTGACGTTCAAGTATGTCCCGTTATACGTTCCAAGGAATGGCTCGTTGCCTACTGCAGCATGCCTGCAAAATTGACATAGTTGTGCAATCACTGTTAGCCAAATGCAATTCTTTTTCCTCCCTTAGTATGCATTTTTCCTGGTTATATAAAAGACTCATGTGCAACAATCTTGATTGTCATACTGTCAGCTCTTGTGAAATTTTTAAGCAGAAAGCATTATGTGGTACTTGGCACTGGTGTTCATTGAAATTTACTAATGTGAACTTCTGATTTTTCATGGAAAATTTTCAAGGATTCAGACAATTGATGACATACAGGTTAACTGGAAGGAGAGCTACCTTGAAATGAAAAAATTAGTGGTGATATCTGTGCATGCTAGAATGTTAGTCCATCTTTAGATATGACAAGAGGAATGCGAGGAAGCTAAATTAATTCGATTTTTACTGGACCTGATATGCACTCCCCCATTAAAGATGTAGGTGGTAATATTTTCAGCAACCCAATCAGTGGCAGCCGCCGGATCATCACTCATCTCCTGCAGGATGCTACTTGGGATGGCAACCATCACTTCAATGTCCCTACCAGCCAATGCACTCAAGCTCTCTTCATCTGCCTCAAACAACTTGAACTTCTTGAACCTATTATCCCTCAGCATCTGCACCACCCTGTAAACAGGAAGTTGGTGTGTGGCCATCTTCCCCCAGTTCACTCCCACTCCACTTTTGCCATCACCAAGCCACACTCTGACCACCAAGAGGTTAAAAAGGAACAAGGCTTTGAAGTTTCTCCCAAGGCTATTGCTGTCGCTTGAAGAATCTCCAAGAGCTGTGCTCCCCTCCTTGGATATTTTGACCTGCCCTTGATTAAAGAAAACAAGTGAGCAAAGAGGGGGGGGGTGAGGGGGAAATGGTCTTCTCGGAGGTTGCAGTATATAAACTAATCTGGACCTTAACTGTTGTTCTGCCTTTCGAGTTCTTTTTCGTTTTCTTTGGAGTGAAGGACTCTAGCTTTGTTCAGTCGTTGAAGAAAAGGCTTCATTTTTATGTTACTCAATGACTTGAACAGATATCAACACATTTTGGCTTCTTTGAACAACTCCATTCTCTACCAAGTGCAAATGTTGTGCAATTTGATTTATATCTTTTGCTGGGTGCAATTTGATGCATATCCTTTGATGGGTCTCATCTGCCAAGTTGACATATTCCAAAGGCGACTGCTTGGCTAAGGATGGGAGTAGGAGCCAGCATGTAACCTGCGTGTACCCCGTATTAGACCATAAAGCTCCTACAACTTAGAACACTACTGGGTTTGTAAAGAACTGGATTCCCTGTGATGGATTTCCATTTATTATAGTACTTTCGGGGCCATTTGAAGCAAAGTCTAAAGGACATATTGGTTGCCGATTTTGGCTTCTGGGCTAATTTCTAGCAATTGGAGTCTCGAGTCATCACTGAGGGCTCGAGTTCAATTGCTCGAGAGAGAGGGTTGTCATTTTCTCGCCCAATACCGAAGGTCTCTTTTCCCGGTTTCCAAGAGCTGTCAAACCAGAAAGAAAGATACCTATCATCCCTTAAGAGGTGCTTAAGGGACACAATAGATCTGAGACTCTCGTTCTGCGCGTGAGCACTCTACTTGCTGAGAATCTCATCTGAGCCAATTGAAAGGATATTTTGATCAATCCGGAGTTCATTTCGATTCCATTTCTTCGTAAACTCTAATACACCAATAGTGGAAACTACAGACTTCAGTTCTGAAATCTTCACACTCCAAGACGGTGCATTAGCTCACGATACGTGGAGGCGACGTGCTCGTCGCCGATAACAATGATCGGGTTTCGCATAGTTGCAGAGCTTCCTAGTTTATTTAATTAAAAGAAGCTACGAATCAGTACTGAGAAGCATGTGCCCATCACTCCAGCAATGGCACCGAAGATGAAATAGAGAGTCCCATATGGGTATGTACGTTCCATTCATCTCGTTCCATATTAACCTGGGTGCACTGCGTTTTCAAAAGCTTCCTGTCGAACCGGCTCCTATTTCAATCCGTGTTGGAGCTTTCTTTCTGGGATGATTTGATTTTTGGGTTCAATATCAATAGTAGCGCCTAGATCGCATACACCTGGAATAAAAAAACCACCTGATGAACGCTATCAGAGCAGAAATTGCATAATTTGAACAAAGAGCAATCCAGACTAAATGATGATTACCGCAGCGATACAAGACCGGCGTTTGGGGCGTCCATGCAGCTCTCCAAATAACTCAGGCGAAGCCATCACCAAAGTCACGAAGGCGAAGCCGCAGTGACCGAGGAGAAACAATGACAGGGCCAAAGGTATCTTACCAATGTCACAGGAATCGTTTTTGGTCCAGATATAGTACCTTATGTATTTTTTTTGGCTTTTTATAACAGGTCTCTTCTTTTTGGCTTTTGATCAGGATCATGGCTTCTTTCTTCTCCAAGGAGCGTGTAGTGTCGGAAGTTAGAATGTCTGAGCAAACATAAATAACCTCGTAAAGATATCTCTATAGCAATTCTGAACTGTATTACAGGTTTAGTTTTTTTAATGCTCCTTCAGATGGTGGAACATTTTACAAAATGAAAATTTGCAATTTTTTTCTTATCCAAATGACTCCTTTTATATGTGCTATGTCATTTATTAATTTTAAAGTGCTCGCTCTATTAGAACACGGAGAAAAAAGATTGAGAAAGTTATACATAGAAAAAAAAAGAAAAGGCGAGGAAGGGTGTTGCTATTGAAGTTGTTAGCCGCCGAGACCATAGGAGGTATAACACGGCATATTTTTTTGCAACAAAATGAACTCATGGATGATCAGATGAAGGTTCCTAATGTCTTGAGGAGGAAGTAGAGTGGACAAATTATAGTGGAAAAGAAAAACAGATAAATGATTCAATGACTACATAAGGAATGAATGAGAAAATCTCTTAACTAGCTTATCGTGAAAGCATTCAGCTCAAGATGTGGACAATGGGAAAAGATATGAAAGCAGTCGAGTTCTCTTAGAACGCAGCATCGGAAGCTCTGCAAGTGAAAATCGGATGAGTAGTTTCCTACAACCGTTCGTATTTTGATACTAAATAGTATTGATGTGTTTCAACTGGTCAGGAAGTTCAGTTTCATTTGTCCATTGTTAGTACATAACATCCAAAGATATTATAGGCTATATGCGTGTAATGAATATAAAAAAGTAAACGAAACATTGGTAAATTGTTGCAGCCTCCTAAACTATCAATCTATATCAATTTTGACAGAATAAGATGCAATAACCCAATTTCATTTGGCATTAGATGTGCTTAATTAGGTGATTGATGGCAAGTTTTCATCATGTTTGCTTTCCATAAATCAAAGAACTCACCACACAGCCACAAAGTACAACTCTCCAACAGACCAGCTTTAATATAAAATTGTGAACTCCACTACAGAAGTAGTGCAGATTCAAGAGATGCTGGTAGCATTAATCTATTAAGTAGTGCCAAAATTCTACTGTGATAAATTTATGCATCAACCTTACTACATGAACAGTAGATAGTACAGCAAGATAACACTCTTTCTGTTTGAGTAGCATGTGTTGCCGATTCACTGATATTGTACTCTCAATTTGACTTCGGCATTGGCAGCAAAGTAGTATTGTCCCCAATGGAGGTGACCGAGAATGAGCCTTCCTTGGCCCACTCTCTAATTGCCTAACATGTTCTTCTTGGGCAATTTGATGCATCAACTTGAAGAAAACCAAATAATCAAATGGTACCATATCATTTATTCAGACAAAGTAGGAAAATGGCTCATACATGGGCATCTGATACATATAGCTCAATATCTCCGTGATTGATGGGTGGTTTCTACTCAGTTTGAAGCTTTTGATAAGATTTTAATCCTTCTTACCAGCAGTTCTGATTACCTTCCGATCGACTGCATCTTCCTTTCTAAAAAGCATTAGAAGCCTTGCCAGTGAGGTTTTTTACTTTTGTCTTAACGCATGCATAAAGCAGCTGCAGCCTCCCACGTTTACTACTTCCAACTTGTAACTGCTTCGTTGAAAGTTCGAAACTCCCTCTGGTAAGCTGTTAGGGTGAGAAAGCCATAGAATCACAGTTCTAAGGTAAGTAGTATATGAGCGAACGATCGGATATGATAGTCTATCTGCATGCTCTGGACACTTGAAGGTAAAGAGCCGAAATTTCCTTGGCCAACAGTAAGTCTCTAATCAACTCCAAAGCATTTTTTGAGAAGCATTTTTCCATAGGTTGAGACAATATATATACCAAATAATATGGGAAGATTTGTATGCGAAGATGTTAATCCAATATGCCACTGTAAATGTGAACGAGAAGCCATTCATTTATCCTTAGAAGAAGGTTCCACTAGACAGAGTTGAACGCGTTTCTGCCGACCATTCAACACATAACGCAAGTCACAAGTCATCTGTTCTACTTAATTTTCTCCACTCCTTGCCGGGGCACACAGATATGACATAATCTATTCCTCTACCCTGTTTCCCATTTCTCTTCTCCCTCTGCTCTTCCCAGCAGTTGGATTGCTCTAGATTCATATCTTGCTATCAATACCTGCTTCTGGATTGGAATCCCATCATTTTGGATTCATATATCGTCTGGGTATGGTTTTGTTTGCGGCAAAGTATTAGTCTTTTCTGCTCTTCCGGCCATTGGTGGGGATGCATGCCTCCTCTTGTTTGTTAAAAAAGCTTGTAGGAATTTATGGTTGAAAGCTTGTTATGTCCATTTTCCAGTATGTTACTATTAGTGTTCTGATATGTTGTTCATTTTGGCGGGATAGGTTTTGGAAAGCCGGTTGGAGGGCAGGAAGTTCTCATCTTTCTGAGGTTAGTTTTTGTTATTTTTCTATGATGTCTTTGCCTTTTATTTATGTTTTCTTGGTGTACTTCTTGTTTGTCTTGCTGTTTTTTTTCTCATCGAACATGTTGAACCACATGTAAAGCATGGAACTTTACTCTTTCGATAGCTAGAACTAGATTCTTCATTATGTTGATCTATTTCAGGGGGTTGAATCAGACGGTGTTTGTTGCTTTCCTCTAAAGTGACTCATTTGCAGCTGCTTCCTACTTTGTTCAATTGTTTATGCTTCAGTGAAGCTTAATTGGCTCATTTTTTCTACTCTTTATCAAGCTAAGTAAGATCTTCAGAATTGCTCCATAACACTGCTTGCGGAAATCAGAAGTTCTACACTAGCCATCGATCTAGAACTTATTGGTAATGTTGTATCATCATGCGATTTTATCGAACGAGGGTGATACCTTTGGTTTTTTGGGTGGCCGTGCATTCCAGTAGATCATCTCTTAGTTTGGCTAAGGTCAAGCGGGGTGATATAGCTTTCACTATTGCAAGAATGCAATCTTTAGCTTACTTCTCGAGTAACATAAACGAATCTCTGCCCTTATGCCGATATTATATGATTTTCTTCGTCTCCTATTCTTATAACTTTATTATTGGGATTTGGGTGTTTCTGATTACAAATTTTTTATGAGTGTTTTTCTTATTATTAGTTGCCAATGCCTAAGTAAATGCTAGAGATTGTTTATTTGGTACTAATAATCGAGGATGTAATCTTGCTTTTAGTCAAATGACTGATATATTGCGATAATCAATGTGTGAAAAATTACAAGTATGTGTAGACCTTCTGGTATTCAAAATTTAGCATCATTCATTGCTCTGTTCTTCAGAAATACAAATTGTTTTGTTGGCAATGAAAACAGATTTATCTCGTAACTGCTACAGGTTCTCTATTTGATGTTTTGGTTGTATCTTTATCCTGAAATTGTCTTACAACTATGAGACGCGGTAGAGGGAAAGGCAGGAAATTCAGTGTTGTTATCAGCCATGAAGAAGCAGGCAGCGAGGGAGAAGAATCTCTGTCCTCATATAAGAGGAGGGGACAGCCTCAAAAACCATTGAAGGAAGAACCTGATGAAGAAGAAGTTGAAAAGATTGAAGAGGAGGGTGACGAAGGTGTGAAGGATAATATTTTTAACAAAGAGATGAATGATTCTTCTATTGTTGAAGAGAATGGAAAGAAAAGAAAGATAAATCCTATGCTTAAACAACAGAATGTTTCAACCAAAGAAGAAAATAGCACAGGAGCTCGTTCAAGCAATGAAGGGTCAACTAAGGCAAATGGATTCCGGCAAAATGGAAGCAGGCGCAAGAGCAAGCCTCGAAGAGCTGCTGAGGTTGGTGTGGAATGCAAATAAGATTCTAATTATACTCAAAATGAGGTTTCTGCCCTTTTTGCATTGGCAGATACTTCTGTCTTCTGCTGCTGTGTTTAGAAATTTTTTTCTTTCTGTACTTAATTGTGATACCTTATATTGTACTCCATATTTTTCATCGTTCTAACTGTGTTTTTACCTTGCTATATTTTTGGACCATGTAACAAGATGTTTTTTATCTCATTCGTTTTTATTTAACTCATCAAATGTTGATTACCTTCTCCTAGTCTAACTGCAATTATCAATTCTAAGTATAATATCCTTTTTTTCTGCTGTTGGTGTTTTCCCAAGAAATAATACATATATTCTCTATAAACCTCTGCAGCACTTGGAAGTTGGACCCTAAGTTGGTGTTTTCCCAAGTATAATATCCTTTTTTTCTGCTGTTGATGTTTTCCCAAGAAAGAACACAGATATTCTCTATAAACCTCTGCAGCACTTGGAAGTTGGACCCTAAGTTGCTAGGAGGTTTTCTCTCAATCATGTTCGAAACGCATATAGCTTGAAAATGCTAAATGCTAAACCACTATTGGGTCAGCTTTTCTGGGAGGGTGATTGAGTTCACAGTCCCTGTCTACGACCAGTTTAGGCAAAATACAAATATTGACGGCAGTGTACTCACCCGCGAAAAAAATAAAAAACATGCAAAGTGTGGGCATGATAGAGCAATTTCTGTTCCAAGAATGTTAGCCTGTGCGGATTCTTGATGACAAGGCCATATTATCAAAGTTCTCATCATCGTCATCTTTTGCTGGTAACAGTTTAGCGAGGAGGCAGTGACACCAAATTCCGGCGATCAATTGTATTGTACAGTTTGTGTGCTTCCCAATGGCAGAGCTCTACTGTTGATTTAATGGGGATGAGATGCTGGATTGTTAGGTGAAGACATGCATCCTGGTTGTGTCCAATCGATCTATACAAGTGTTGGCATGCCCAGGTAAGGTCATTCTGTGCCTCCATTTGATGTAACACAAACTAGACAAACTGCACTGTTTCGACGGCGGATTCATACAAAAAATAGTTCTTGATCTTTTTTGTGTACTACCATGATCGCAAATTTGAAGATGCGCATAATTGGTACCAACTTCAAAAGATACTTGCATCAGATACTTTTTGCCTTGTAATAAGAAATGGGGAGTTTTCTAGCTAATAAATTAACTTCAAAAAAATAAAAAATGAAAAAAGATTCATACTGTCCTTATCCTTCTATCATCAGAGTTACTTAATTAGGTTCAACATACCAGAGCAGGAGCACTGAGCAGATCTCAATTCCCTTTTCGGTTGATCAGTACTCTGTTGACTGTACATGCTAGCTCCTAAGAATGGACACAGAATGATTAAGAATCCAATTGAAAAAGTCTTAATGACCAAAACCAAACTCCCAACAAGGGCTATAAAACACAGAAATCCATTTTTCCATCTACCTCAACCTAACTTTTATTTGTGTTTGCTTCAGTTTCTATAGTATTCACTACGAACTAAAAATGTCGGTAAGGTTTGAACCAGCAGAAAAACATAACTACCACAGTAAAACGTCCCACAGGAGGAGCAAGTATCTAAAGATTCACCGCAGACAAGAGAAAAAAAACGCTAAATCAACGGATAGAATTGCAAGATTTGTGCTGGATTTTGTCCATACTTAGTTCCAGACTTATTCGCACGTAGAAAAGTCAGTCCCAAGCTCAAAATAGCTCCAAAGTTCCTATCACCATCGCCATCAACTCTTTGAGAAAGTGTTTTTAAGCTTGGACCCATCATTCATACTTCCCACCCATCTTCTTTGTAACATTAAAAAAACAACACTCTTCACCCATCTTAGCCAAGAAGAATTATTAAACAAGGTCTGGCTCTTCCTGTTGCCAACCACAGGCCACCCAACAAAGCATAAAATGATCCTCACCGGCATTTAGAAGCTAGAAAGCTGGAGTAGCAAAAGGCTATGGCAGTAAGAAAAATGAAAGCATATGGCTTTCCCCAGGATGGTAGAGTAAGCTTCTGCTGGAAGAAAAACTACTTAAAAGAGGTGCAACTACTTCCCAATCTTCAACTCAGATTAAGATCTCTTCTTCCTTCTTTTTGTACCTCGTGAGAATCTTGTGTTGTGTAAAAAGAAGCTATTTTTTTCTTGGTTTCATATTTAGCGTCAATTCATAACCAATTGTGGACCAGTGCTTCCCACAGGGGAAACCAAGGCTGGGAATGTGAGATTGTGCTGGAATAATGGAGATCGGATCAGATTCTTTAGGTTGTGCATCTGGGTCAGGTGATCTGCTGAATGGGATAAAGCTTGGAGAGAAGATCTACTTTGAAAATGCTGCGGGCAGTGTTGTGAACGGCTCACCTTCCGGTCCAGTTGTTGCTGCAGCTGCTTCTTCTCTAGAGCAGGATAGGTCTTCTTCAAAGAAGGGGAGAGGAGTCACTGTAGCTAGCCAGCCTCCAAGGTGCCAAGTTGAAGGTTGCAACGTAGATTTGACAGGGGTGAAGACTTATTATTGCAGACACAAGGTTTGTGGGATGCATTCCAAGTTTCCCAAGGTGATTGTGGGTGGCTTGGAGCAGAGATTTTGCCAACAGTGTAGCAGGTTAGTTAGGTGACTCTAGTGATCTGGGCTTTATTTATTTATTTATTTATTGCAGGGACTATTGATGTTCATGTTAACCCTTCTATACTGTGCTTGAAGTTGCTCCTATTGACTTCAATTTTGTATGGATCTTATAAGGCTTTACTGTTTGATTTTGTTTTTGTTGAAACTTAATAGTATTTGTGCTTATCTGTAATACATTACCCTGCTTTCAATTTTACTTTTATATCTTTTTTTCTCAAAAGGAAGTATTATTGCAGTTAGAAAATGATGGACTAAATGAATGCGAATGCATTGTGTACTTTTGTGGATACTAGGGCGTATGCTATTTTGAAGTCTGATTAGCAGAGTAGTATCAAAGAGTATTTGGCTGTAAAGTTCTGAAACCTCTATTACATCCGCTTATCTGAGCTCCTTACATTGGATGAAGTGCTTATAACTTTGATATTTGAACTATGCCCTGGTCTTAGTTTACAACTTGATATGCCTTCCTTGATTTCTAGACATGGAGCTACATAATGTTTTTGCCGAAGTATTGATAATACGATCATTTACTTGACTGTCGATCGTTATATAACTTACATTGCATTGCACATATTTGTGCTTGAATTTTAGATATAAAGGTTTGAAACTACATGTTCATAATACTAACCCCATTGCATGTTGAGAGTGTGAGTTTGGTTCCCTGCATAACTATTTTTGTTCTTGCCAACAGGTTTCATTTACTAGCTGAATTTGATCAAGGCAAAAGAAGTTGTCGCAGACGTCTGGCTGGGCACAACGAACGTCGCAGGAAGCCGCATTCCAGCTCTTTAGTATCTCCAAATTTTGCTCATGTTGCTTCGTTTCCCCGCGGTAAAAAAATGTTTATATCATCAACATAATACATGTTACAATAAATAACTTTCTATCTGGCCTGCTGATGGTTTGATGCATATTTCTCGTTTTCAATCGCAAATTTGACAGAAGATGGAAGCAGAATGAGAGGTTTCTGGAACTATCCATATTCAAGGCTTCCTGCCGGACAAACTGTATGGCATTCATCAATACCTGTTGATCATGGAACTTGCAATGAAGTCACATCCACAGTGAAGTTCCTACCAAATGTGCGGCAGGGAAGCTTCAATTCCTCAACAATGGCTGATTCCTCTAGTGTACCGCAGCCGTATCTCCAAAATACGTTGGACTGGATTTCTGTGCCTGCTTCAAATGCTCTGGCGAGTGAATGTGCCTCTGGTGGTGCTCTCTCTCTTCTGTCAACAGAACCGCACAGCGGAAGAACGAGATCTTTTGGTTTGAATGGCTATGGTGATGGTCATTCCTTCGCGTCGCAAGATTCCGTGTTATCAAACACTAATGCCATGAGCGGTGCTTGGAGTTTCAGGAGCCATGAAACAGAAGGCAGCTCTGATGACTTGACTCTTCAGCAGTTGCCTTCTACTTGCAATTCTGGTCGTTTTCAGATGAATTGGTCTCTTTAATTCTTGGTGCAGCTCAACAATTGTTGTTCTTGTTTGCGCTTGATGTGTTAATCATTTGTCAGACATTGATCATACATGACTCATTCAGAACTGTTTTTTTATCTTTAGTGCCAAAGAGATTGATTGGATTCTTCTGTTTCTGCATGCCATGTAGAACCTAATGTTCAGTGGGTATTTATTTATGGATCTGTTATTCTACGTTGTGTTGTCATGGAGATGCCGATGTCATTGTGAAAGATAGGAAGGCTTTCTTCTCCACATTAACGACAGCATGATGTGAAGGCAGAGCAGGAATAGCACACATGCAAATCCCTCAAACGTTGATCATAAGAACTTCGAAAGCAGCCCTAGCACAAGTATGACATAATATGTCAGACAGGTGAGGGTTCGATATCCTATATTCGTGTATCATCAGTTCATATCCATTCCAAACCAGTTTCTGATACAGATTCGGATTGTTCAGATATATAATATTATACAAAAACATTAGGATTCTGATCTGATATAGGTACAAATATTTGGATTGAGATCGGATATAGATATCTGATCCAAACCCATCCTAGATTGCACCACCACCAAGTAAAAAACAAACTGAAACTGCTATATTAGGCAAACCAAGAAGATGCTACTTTTACCATCCTTTTCCTAGTACACTTACTTTTCGACTTCACAACTCATCAAGCCTTCCTCTGACCAGTGTTGCATTATATTCCAATTTGTTAAACACTCTTCTGATGGCGCAATCTAGCGACTCCATTCTTGTCCTTGACAGGTTTTTGTCCTCGGAGATCAGGGCCAGCACTTGGACGAACTTTTGAAGGAATATGCCATGTTTGATCATTTGAGTTGCTGCCGATCCCGAGCTTTATTATGAATGTGGCAGTGCTACCCTTGCCTAAACCTTCGCTTTCAATCCATATATGACCCTCCATAAGGTTCACAAACCTGAACAGACATCAAAGAAATGTCCTGTTATAATTATTATATATTATTATTGGATCAAAATATGCTCCCGGAAAATGCATGCAAAAAACGTCCTATACCTTTTACAGATAGCAAGGCCAAGCCCGCTTCCACCCTGACCTCTACCAGCACCACTTCGTGACTTTGCAAACTTCGTGAAAAGATGTGGAATTTCCTGTGAGCTGATTCCACAGCCAGAATCCTTAATCTACTACAAACAAACAAATAGTTGGTTATGTCAATAAAAAAATGGTAGTAAATGACCAAGTTAAATGGACGATGAACTGATAAGCATTTCTTATTCGAAAAAGAAATTATCATTCCTTTCAACAAACCTCAACGCACAAGTAAAAGTGCCCTTCAGATGGTGTTTGAAAAAATTCAGATATCCTTGAGTCTTTCAACATATCTGAGTTTGCAACACAAGCCGTAACACTAACACAACCCTCTTTGGTGAACTTCACGGCATTTCCAGCAACATTTAAGATAATTTGCATCAGTCGCTTCTCATCACCAATAACATATACTGGCAAATCAGGTGCCAGTATGAGCTGCATTGGAAGTTTTTACAGCAGCAACGGGCTTTATAAATTCTATGACCTACATGCAGAAAACGTGGCATCATTAGCTTTTATATAGATCACTTGCCTTCGATGCTAGTCTAAAATAAATATGAACCTCTCTGAAAACCGTAGACAGATGGAAAGTTCCTATATCAAGTTCAAGGCTGCCATCTTCAAGTTTGGAAATATCCAAAACATCATTAATGAGTGTGGCAAGAAGGTTGCTACTCTTCAGAACTGTTTCCACCATTATCCGCTGTTCTGGAGTTAGTTCTGTCTCAAGAAGTAGTGATGATAGAGCAATAATAGCATGCATTGGAGTCTGCATTTCATGATTCATCACAGATAAAAAATCATTACGAGCACAGATTGCCATTTCTGCATCACGTCTAGCCAAATCCAAGCGCAACATTCTGCTCCATGAGTAGATCACGAGCTCTCATAGATTCTTGTAGAATTGATGCATGTGACAAGGCAACAGCTACCTAATATAATAAGTTGCATAAGTAAGAGAAAGAATGATAGACAGTAACTGTACTAAAAGGATAAGAAATGCTGGACTAATATAAACTAGCATAAACATTGCATCTAATCAAAGATGAACAGACTCTATGTTTGACAAATATAATAATAAACACAAGTTCAAATCAATAGGAGCCAAAAAATGAAAGTAAAAGCATCAAGATTAGTAGAAATGAAAGTGGTCATAGAACCTGATCTGCAACTACTTCAACGAGTTCCAACTCATGGACATGCCATGTTCTAGCACTATCAGAAGGGAGCATTAGAACCATTACTGCATAACCTTTTGCAGAAAGCTCCGGCCAATCATTAACTTGGAAGTTGGAGAGATGCAGAAGAGGCACCCTCACAGCAACCGCCTCAAGTGGAACATATCTTCCAGTAGTAGGGCGGATCTTTGCTAATGGACATGTGTATGGAATTTTAATGGCACGGTTCCAACTGAACACCTGATTAATCATACAATTCTCTGAATAAGTTTCTACCAAATCGACACAATATTTCACAATTCAACAGATAAACAAAGTAAAAAAACAGAATAACCTCATTGATCACAGGATGGTGGATGGGTATAGTTGTTCCAACAAGTTTCTGGTGCCGCAAAGCATGGGACAGCTGAAGATTCGTGGCGGTACGAGTTGGCATCCACAAAGCGCACTCTTCCAGCCCTAGAATTCTATCAAGCTCAACGAGTGTTGTTTCTAAAATGGTGTGCCTATCAAGTGTACTTCGGATCTCATGGGTCAACATCCTAACATGTCTCCCAGTTTCCTCTTGTGTACGTATGAGACCCATCTCCCTGTCCAGCTCTTCTGCCTTATTCCTTAAGAAGAGCTCTCGAGTTTTGACACTCAACAAATCGGGTATAATGTGGACAAGCATCAGTGCAGTCGCACATGAAACAACTGCAGTGGAGACTTTTGCAACAGTCATCACAATTGCAACCGTCTTTGAGTGCATTGTGAATGTCCAAAGGTTTATGAGGTGAGTAGCCCCGCACAGAACAATAAATGCCCCAAATTGCATGAGCACCCATCTATATGGGAAGAATGCAGATTTCTTTACAAAGTAGACCAGCTCTAGAGGGATGGAGAAATAAGCAAGCGCGATGAAAAATCTGACAAATATTGGTACTTCACCAACAGCTCATCTGCCGGCCACTGTGGCTCAATACAGTCACAACCCTCCATCTTGCCACAGAACTACCACCAAGCTGCTATTATTTCCTGGACAAATTAGGTCATGAAACTATTAAAACAATCTACAGGCAAAAAAAGGCATCCACTAAAAATTCTGGGGAGAATCTAGATATAGATAATCTGAACAAAGAAGTCATTTTACCACTATATATATATATATATATATATATATATAATGGATCATCTAGTGCTTTTAACCGGAAAAAATTAAACAAAGGAAACACCTTTCAGGGAACATTGTTCCAACAGCGGGCGAAAAAGTCAATCACTGCTCTATCAACTAGCTAGTAACATACTCCAATTTTCAGCGTCCATTCCTCATCATGATCAACATACTCATCATCATTAAACATGATCCACCAAACATAGTCCGCCAGCTCGGGAGATCTCGGCGACATTTCGCGAGTATCGAGGACACAGAGACACAGCTTGTTTCTCTCACCGGACTAAGCCCGGATGCTATGAGATTAATCCGAGCTAAAAAAGGAATCAGAACCTCACCTCTTCCCGTCTACCTCCGCCGCCGCCGTCGGTGGTGGTGGGGTGCTCGCCGGAGTGGGCGATGGAAGAGGAAAGTTGGCGAGGAGTCGGCGCTTAAAGGGAGGATTAATTAGGATTAATTAGTAAGCGGTTCAACTCCCTCGTCCTTCTAAACCGATTTAGGAAACCCTGAGCCTAATTGAACCTGAATAGATAATAAACGGATTGTGTATATTTATATGAAAATGTATAAAAATTTAAATATTTTATGGTAATTATTATTATTTATATTAAGATCTAATATATTCTATAAGATATGTATATTATATATATATATAAAATATTATATAAATAAAAAATAATATTTAAAATAAAATTAAATAATTTTTTAGTTCAATTCTTTATTGGGTCAAAAAATTTTAAAACTCGAATTTATACCCTATATGAAATAAATACTAATAAAATTTAAACAAACCCAAACCCAACCTAAGTTACTTTTGGGTTGGCTCAAATTAAATACCTTGTTTATTTGAGCAACACTACCTGGAGTAGTTGAAGCTGGTGTATTGGGCATTTGGTTACTTGCCAAGTTAAGAAGTAGCAACACCTTTCTTTTTCGATAAGTTTTGATGGAAGTTTTTTGTTTACGTGCTTTGTTTAGATTTGAAATTTAATTTAATTTATACTCAGTTTTTTAATTTATTACTTTCAAAAGATATTGTTGATGGTTGATTTCAAGAAAGCATTAGCAAAATCTTATAAAATATATTATTTATAATTTTAAAATTTTGATGAAACTTGATTAACCTACTTGAAACAAATGGACTCTATATCGTCTATAAATGCAATATATGAACCAATGGAATATGAAAAATTTGGATTCAGTACATGTGACAAAAAATTAAACAATAATTATTTATCTAATATTTATAATAAGTTAACCGTAATAAAATCTCATTATTTTATGATGGAAAACATTTTACCATTACGGTGATCTAATGAAGGTAAAATTTAACATAAAATAAAAAAGAATTTGTCTAATGATCACTAATTACTTCACATACCTCAGGATATGGTTTGAGTCCATGCTTTTTATTGAAGTGTGGTCCAACCCACTTCTTTTATAAAAAAAACATTGGTGTTGCAAGGTTTTTATTCCAATATTTTTAAAAAAACATGAAGATATCTTTTCTGTTTTGTAAAAGAATTAGACATGCAAAATTTTTTTATTTTACCAGGAGTTCATCTATAGGCGACCATGAGCATCATTTAATAAAAAAATGCCCAAATATTACTTTCCTGTTTTAATTTTTTGGAGCAAAAGTGCCCAAAATTTTCCAGTCTGATGTAATGAACTCTGTCCAAGTGCATCCCCCAAGTAGGGTATCCCCATCCTGGGCCCCAATATTGTCAATTCATATAATTTTCCTCCATTCGAATGTCTACCGCCTTTTATAAAAAGATAACATTCTTTTTCTTTCAAAAATAAAAAGATAATATTCTTTACTAAAAAAACAAGTTTTCTAAAAATTGATAGGTTGTAAAAAAAAAAACTAAATTGGATAATGGGTTGTACAAAATGGGCCTCCTGATTGAAAGAGTTTGGAATTTTGATGTTTCGGGAAATAGATATAGATGATGGGCTTTAAAGATTTATGGGCTTATGTTCCTCATTAATTTCAATTCTCCATAACCCATTTCTACCACAACACTGGCTATCAAAGTGACCAAGCGATTTTCAAGCTGCAAAAAGAGTTGGAGAAAATTGGTTTTAAACTCATGAAGCGATTTGGCAATTTGTCCGAGCTGCATCAGATTTACTGACACTTTCCTAATTAAAAGCTCAAGTTCTTGAGAAGATGGCCATTTGGTTCTTTCAATCTTTTGTCATTTGCGCTTGCAAATGAGATTTGTTACCTGTAAGTTCGAGGAGAACATAACAAACAGGTTCAATAACATTTAGCTAGCCACTCGAAAACGTCCGTGGACAAAAAAGTTCATATTTTCATCGAGGAATAAGAACAAGTAGCCAGTGAATGACTTCAATAAGCTAGTATAACAAAACCAAACATTAAACGGATCAAAATTGGCAGTCCAAAGTCCATACATTAGCTGAAACTTCGCAAGAAAACAAGGCTTATGAGTAGCAGCTACGCATATTGACTAGCTACTATCGTATGTGTGTATATATATATATATATATATATATATAGACACACACACACTAAAATGTGTGGTAAGTCAAGATGAGAAGCATGCATGTTTGATCACGTTGTAATGTGGGCTTATTCAAGGCTGGCCAGCTGCTGTCGGAGTGGGAGGAAGAAAGGAGAAAATGAGAGAGCTAATGAAGAACAGGAAGCACATGGAAGCAAAGACAGGCTTCACATGGAGAGGGGACAAGTGAGGGGCCATCTTCTTGCAATGTGCTCCTTATCCCTCTTCACTCCTCTCCACTCAAAGCAAAGCTATAAAGAACTCACCACTTATCACCATATCTCCTTCTACCTCTCTTTCTTTCCCAACATATCATATGATCCCTCTTCTACTCATTGCACTTGTGTATGGGATACTAACAACTGGCTTTGGAACTTTCCTTGCATATTAGCTTGTGGGTGACCCATGCTATAATTGATGATCCCTTTCAGTGGAGTGACTTGTATGCATTTGTCGTATGACTACGTACATATGGCCTTAAGCTTTCAACATTGGCTTTCTAGCTACATTTTAGATGTTTATACGCTTGTCATGAAGCTCATAATAGACAGTCCCATAAGCCTTTTTCTTGTATTGGGTAGCTTTCAATTCATGCATATTAGGTTGTGGGTGACCCATTCTATAATTGATGATCCCTTTCAGTGGGGTGACTTGTATGCATTTGTCGTATGACTACGTACATATGGCCTTAAGATTTCAACATTGGCTTTCTAGCTACATTTTACGATGTTTATACGCTTGTCATGAAGCTCATAATAGATAGTCCCATAAGCCTTTTTCTTGTATTGGCCAGCTTTCAATTCATGCATATAGTTTGATTGTGTAACCAACAGAGACATGCGGTGATCACTCATACATAACTCCATTATAGGCAGTCGATTATTCGAGTATTCCTCATAAAGTTCATTATTGGTAATCTATATAAAGTTTTATTAGGTATATATGTAAGATCAGACTAGACGGCGAAAGCGATTAGCAACAAATTACTTCTTCCATCTAGAACAAATTCCTTGTAGTGATCGATTACATTGTCCAATATTTCAGCCAAACTAAAAAGTTGATCAACCAGATCAGCTAACTCATATAAACTAAGATTGTGACATTTAATTAGACCTTAGTCTCAACAATCAAACTTGTCTTCATGCAACTTTTCTCCTTAAGTTATTAACATTAACTTGATCATTAAGCATTGCCTTTTGTGCTTCTGGGTGGTTGTTATTTCAACTTGTAAACAGTTGATTAGACGCCCAACAACTCCCAAAATGTATCAAGGGCTAAATTTATATTGGAAAACCAACTCCACAAAATTGATTTTTCATAATATTAAAGATGCTAACTACCATTAGTTGGGAGAGGTTGCGTACTCCACTAGATTAATATGTTACAATAAGTCAATTATAACCATGACTGGCTACTATGTTCGTCAATTATATTTATACCACTATAATAAAGGAAGAACAATCTTGAAACCTTCACTGACCAGCTATTATTCGCTTAACGCGAATGCTTCAGAACAGCACGTACATCTTATAATACAATTGAAGACGAAGTCTGTACCCAATTATTATTTTTGATGTATCTGAAGGCTAGCTGGGATTGAGGTTTTGAGCCCATTATTATTTGAATCCATGCGCTGGATGGCAACGTCTCAAGCAAAGGGTGGGACAAGTACCAGATATGGGAGAAACAGAGCAGCTTGGTTGGGTAATCACAATATAGACATTGCATTTCCCAATAATTTGGCCATGTCAGAGATATACCCATTGGACACTGCTGCGTTAGTTGTTCCAGCTTTTTTGCGGCTGTCTCCCATTAAAAGAATTGTATGTGAGTGGGCCTCTACTCCCCCACAAGAATATGACCTTGTATTTTGTAGGTTAAGTGTTAAACAAAGAATCAAAATACACAAATTTTTTGGGTCAGTAAGATTGTGATCAAAGTTGGTTGATTATATTATTGGGTGTTAAATTTGATGTCAAACATTGCAGAAGTGTGGCGGTAGGAATGCCAACAAAGAATGTATGGCGATGGTTACTAATTGCATGAATGCCACGTGAAAACTTGGTTAGAAAAGAAGTATAATAACTCGTTAGGCAGATAATTAAATAGTAGTGACCTTTTCTCGCGAAAGAAAGACAAAGTGGTATGAATAAAGTGAGTAGAACGAAAGGGCGTTACGGGGCATTGCGAGATCCATGAATTCGAGGTGAATAATGAGGATGAATTCGAGGTGAATAATGAATTGTAATGGAGGAAAACTAGGAAGTGTGGCTATATAAGGGGGAGAGACTGATTGTAAAGGACATGACTTTTGATGAATTAAATCTTTGTTTTCTTCTTATCTTTGTTCTTTGTTCTTCTTCCTATTTTCTAGGGAGATCTTCCTGGGAGCAGGGTTTAACCACTGTCCCATCCTCCATCATCTCAACCATTTCTCCAACTCCCTTAAGATTCCAGGCCAATCGTCTCCTCCATGGCACCAGCCAAGCAGGGGAACAAGCAAGGAACTAAGGGGAAAGAGGTCATCGTCGACCTTGGTGAAGAAAATCCTACCAATTTGGCATCAGAGCAAGGCGAGGGAGGTATGAATCCATCACCCAACTTGGTTGAATTATCTCACATTAAACAGATTCAGGATCATTTAATTACTGCCGTTGCTGAAATTTCTGCAAAACTCGAATTGTTACTGCAATCGAGGGTTGAGGATAGGGGGAATCTGGATAATCGTGAGGGAGTTGGGACACCTTATATGATGGTTCCTGTTGGGTTGGATATTGATGATCAATGGCAGGATAGTCGAAGAAACACCCAAAGGGAAGAACAGGCAAGGATGTCGGGAGGAAGGATTCCGCAAGCGTACCGGGATGACGACGGGAAGCCGATTGTTTTTGATTGCGTCCAGGAAGCCGAGAGGCGGATCGCCGGACATAAGAATATGGAGTATCATCCGATGGGTGGGAGTCTAGCAATGGTAGAGGAAACATTGAAGCTGGCATATGGGGATAACTCTCACCTAATTAAGGATAAAAGAATTGCAGCGGTGCAAGCACTTTCTGGAACTGGGGCATGCCGACTCTTTGCTGATTTTCAGAAGCGCTTCATGCCTGATTCCCAGATCTACATACCAGTGCCAACTTGGGCCAACCATCATAATATTTGGAGAGATGCTCAGGTGCCCCAAAGAACTTTCCATTACTATCATCCGGAGACAAGGGGGCTAGATTTTGCTTCAATGATGGATGATATCAAGAATGCACCAAATGGTTCCTTCTTCTTGCTTCATGCATGTGCACATAATCCTTCTGGAGTAGATCCAACAGAAGAACAGTGGAGAGAAATGTCATACCAGTTCAAGGTGAAGAATCATTTTGCCTTCTTTGACATGGCATACCAAGGTTTTGCAAGTGGTGATCCGGTGAGAGATGCAAAAGCCATTCGTATCTTTCTTGAAGATGGCCATTTAATTGGATGCGCTCAATCATATGCCAAAATTATGGGCCTTTATGGTCAAAGAGTAGGGTGCCTCAGTGTTCTCTGTGAAGATGACGAGCAAGCTGTAGCTGTGAAGAGTCAGTTGCAGCAATTAGCTAGGCCTATGTATAGCAATCCACCAATTCATGGTGCTCTTATTGTCTCTACAATACTTGGCGATCCTGAACTGAAGATTTTGTGGCTCAAGGAGGTGAAGGCCATGGCTGACCGGATAATTGGAATGCGGTCTGCTCTTAGAGAAAACCTTGAGAAACTAGGGTCTCCTCTATCCTGGGAGCAAACATTGCCCTCTGTTCTTGTTATTGCTGTTATTTCTGCATCTTTAACTTCTAAGGCCAGGCTTGGTACTTGTGGCATTCAGCAGATTGGGGGCCACTTGGGATCAAACAGGTGCACGTCTATTGCTGCTGGGATTAATGCATTGGCTTTGAAGCATGGCATTTCGTCGCGCCTTGGCCAGCTGTTATTCCTGTACCAATTTCTTACCTTATACTACTCCAATGGCGGATACTTCCTTGTAATTCGTAATCTGTACAACCTTGGGGACAAGGTTCTTGTAAAGGGGAGGGTAATTGGTATGAATAAAGTGAGTAGAACGAAAGGGCGTTACGGGGCATTGCGAGATCCATGAATTCGAGGTGAATAATGAGGATGAATTCGAGGTGAATAATGAATTGTAATGGGGGAAAACTAGGAAGTGTGGCTATATAAGGGGGAGAGACTGATTGTAAAGGACATGACTTTTGATGAATTAAATCTTTGTTTTCTTCTTATCTTTGTTCTTTGTTCTTCTTCCTATTTTCTAGGGAGATCTTCCTGGGAGCAGGGTTTAACCACTGTCCCATCCTCCATCATCTCAACCATTTCTCCAACTCCCTTCAGATTCCAGGCCAATCGTCTCCTCCATGGCACCAGCCAAGCAGGGGAACAAGCAAGGAACTAAGGGGAAAGAGGTCATCGTCGACCTTGGTGAGGAAAATCCTACCACAAAGTCAGAAACACTTCAAAGTTAATAATTAACTGACTTGTACTCCGGTAATGAAATATGAAATTGGTGCTTAAGATAGAACAGATGTACAAGTACTAGTGCAAAAATAAATGGCAAGAGATCAAAGATTGCACTTACCACACAAGCTATAGTTGATACAAGCTATAGTTAAATACAATGCTTCTTGAGTCGAGCATTGTAAAAATGCTAAATTAAGCTTGCTTGTTGGTATTTCTATCTACCCTCTAAAGATTTGAGATTGTGGGTCTCTGTTCTCTCATCTGGGCATGTCATCTAAGACAAGCAAAGCCAGCTGCAACTAAGATGTCAGAGAATTGCGTGAAGAAAAGGATAGTTGAAGCAGGTCAAGCCATTTATTAAACTTCCATTTATCGAGCACTGTTGATTAACAGTCAATTTGCGTATGTGGTTGAAGTTAAAGTTGGAGAAGTTGGAGAAAATGACATTCCGCTCTGTTTGCTACTCTCTTCGTGCTTATAAGTTTATAACCCCTTCTTTTTCAAAGAATTTAATTCCATAAATTCCCATCAAAAACTGCTTTGGAGTTTTATGTGCTTCCAAGCTTGAACTGGGAAAGAGAGATTCGATAGTTGATTTAAAATTCTTGCTAGAAGAAAAATCTATCATTGCAAAAGATACAAACAAATGATGTGAAGCTTGCATATATTTTAGGTTGGACGTTGATGGTGAATATGTTGTGTTTCATAAGGCGAAGATTAGGCAAGTAAAATCACGTGAAAACTTATGCCTTGTTTTTAATCGAGAGATAGAAATGTTAGGTACCTGGTTTTGATCAATGGCTGCCTGAAAAGAAAGCTACTTTGGTAGCTAATTGAAATTGGCAGAAATTTCCAGCTAATTGGTTATTGAACACTTGCATTGAAAATGATCACTTGACTTGATCAAAAGCAGAGTAGCCGGCTTGATAACCTTACAACAACTGACAAACAAAGAGCAGTTCCACCTTCATCCATCTATCGACATTCTACAATAACAAAGCAATACGTATTTGTGTATATCTATGCATCAAAAGCATCGCTCTTGAGAAAGAGGGAACCAATTTATCAAACATCATTAGTCATTGAAAAACACATCTTACAAGCACGTATCTCATCTCGATTTCAATTTAAAAAAAGAGGGTAGTCCACCAAGGCTTTAGGAATCTTCACCAACTGATCAAACAATAACATTATTTTCATTGACTCATCAAAGATCTTATTAAACCCCCCAAAAAAAGTAATTTGTGGTATGAATGGTTAGAAGTGATGGCCTAAACAATTATTGTCGGAAAAAAATCCGATAAGCCAACTCTATTAGTATATAAGATAATGTAAAAGGCATGCACATCGTTTAATTTTAATAGATTAATTTTTTTTAAAGAAAATGTCTAATCCCATGCATTTTTATTTTATTCTATATTTTTTTGAAGAGGTGAAAATGCATCCCACTTTGTCCGTCTGGGCCCATCTCCCATTTCGACTTTAATTTTGACTTTCCTGCGCTCTTGCCATTGCTATACGCCGCCACGCTGGGAGGGTCCGGCTAAGCACGGCACGGAATTCCAAGGTGGAGTATGGGACCCGAGCATGTTTGAGAGCGTTGAGAGCCAATTGGAAGGGAACACGTAGGAAAGTGAGGCCAAGTGACAACGGGGCAGGTCACGTGAGAGGGCTTTTGCCCGCTTTTCAAGGGACAGCTGGCCACGCATCCTACCCGGCTACACGCATGTTTTTTATGTTGGGTTTTTAACCGGCCAATACCAGAAAGTGTGCATATTCCTATACTACCCTTATATTTTTTAATCAAATATATACCGGACAACCCTAAACTGGTAGTATTCGCACGAATTAATTTTGAATATATTTTATTGGGGTTATTTCAGGTAGTGTGCATGAAAATTTTCTACTTTGATTATAAAATTTATATTATTTTTCATTTATCTTAAAAATTAAATCCAGTAAAAAGAAAACCTCGTCAAGTGCGTAGATAAATAGGTAATAAATTAATTTTTATAATTTTTATAATTAATATAATATATATAATGTATGTAATATTTTACAGATAAAATATTTGTTGCTTGTCTTAACATGCTTATAGAAAAAAACTACTTAAAATTTATATTAACATGTACTAAAATGATAAACATATTGCACATTTATAAATTAATTTGATAACTAATTTTTTTAGTTTGATACATAATATGAACTTTGTATGATTACATTTTATAAATTACAATAAAATTAAATTGAAGTTTAAAATAATATCGACATAAAAAAAGCAAATATTATTTAAAAGAATATATATTATACAAATTTGTCATTTGATAGAGTTTAAAAGAAATTATACTTATATATTAATAGATTTATGTTCTTAATAGTTAAAAAAGTAACTGAAATAATATTAAGATTTAATTAAATATTACATTATAAAACATGTAATAATTTTAAATTCATATGGCCGCGGTGAGATACAAAATTTGATGACAACATTGTATAAGAAATACTATGAAATTGTTAAAGATTATTTCTTTGGCCCTTCATAATTTGTACAACATAGCAATTAGAGCATGCAACACATTTGAAAGCGAGAAAGAGGGGGCAATATCGCCAAATCATATTAACAAGCTCATCCTCTAGCAAACCAAAACCCCTGCCTCACCCGCGCGGGTAGCCAAACGAGTTTCAAAAAAACAACAATCCGAACACCGGGCCCCACCCTCCTCGGAAACTCTGGCATTTCGTCCTCTTGTCCCCCTTCTTCCCGCCGTCCTTTATATACCACCACCACCACCACCTTCTCCGGCGCCGCCACCAGCATTGCCGGCGACGGTGCTCCTCGCGGCCGCCGCCACCATGGCCAAGCCCAAGAGCAAACAACTAAGCTACATCTCCCTCCCACTCATCCCTTCCTCCACCACCACCTCCCCTGCCACCGGTTCCTCCCTCCACGCCCTGCTCTTCCTCTCCCCTTCCCCACCACCGGCGAAGAAGTCTCCTCTTCCGCTTCCGACCTCCCCCGCCTCCTCCAACTCTGCTTGCTCTTCTTTCTCTTCCTCCTCTCCGTTCTCGGACTTCTGATGCTGACCCTCGGCTTGCCTTCCTTCCTCCCTCCCCTGCCCACTCCCTACCCGCCGGCGCCGTCCCAAGAGCATTCGGGTTTGGTGGACAATGGTGGTGGTGCTGGGAGAGGGCGGGGAGGAGAGGGGGGAGTTCTGGAGGCAGCCGGAGGGGATGGGGTACCGGCCGTGCTTGAGTTTTAGTGTGGAGTATCAGAGGGCGAGCGTGGCGGTGGCGAAGGAGCGGAGTAAGTATTTGATGGTGGTGGTGTCCGGCGGGCTTAGTCAGCAGCGGAACCAGATTGTGGACGCCGTCGTCATTGCTCGCATCCTTGGTGCTGCGCTTGTTGTACCCATTTTGCAGGTTAATGTCATCTGGGGAGACCATAGGTATTGTGGGAAGAAAGAACTCCATGATCATGCTAACTTTGTTACAATGTTTGAATTTGCATTGGATGAATTGGTTCTCCTTCTCTATTGGCCGTTTTCTGCTCTCAAAGATTTTTGAAATTTTTGAATGTAAGCTGGTAAGTTTGTCCATGTTCTCAACAAGTTTGTGATTGTGAAAATCTAGTGGTTGTGCCTAATGGGGGAGATGATCGGAATTGAGAGCCTGTTTTGTGTGAAAATTTGTTGTGTTTTGAATGTTTAATTTGCTTTGTTTTTCCCGTGGAAAGCAATGGGAAGAGAGGGAAAGCTGTGTTCTTTTTCTGTATGTGGCTGTAACAATGATTTTTCTGCTAAAGGAGTTTTCTTTCCGCTCTTCCTGTAATGGGTTTTGGTTTTTTTTGATTGTTCATATGTGGATATATCAAACAGTCTTGTCTTGTAGCTATCTGCTATTTCAGCTTTTGTGGTAAACATTGCAGAGGTGCGTCTTGGATAAACTTCATCTCTGTAAATTGTGAACAATTCTCCTCATTTTGCTAGGGGCTCCGACTTTTGTTTATAAATTGATGTGCTGTAAAGTTTACCGGTGTTATTTTTTCATGGGCATTGCAAATTTGTAATTATTCTATGAGATTTCAAGTTTCTTGTCAACTTGTTGTTAACAGCAGTTACGCGTGCATTGCGACAATGATCATTTTAGGAATAATGTATAATTTTGTCTTCTTCTTTGGATGGTGTGAGCTAAAACAGATAGTGATGCAAATGGAATTGGAACTTTTGATTTTTTCCAACTAAATTTTTTCCGCTTTCAATGTTTTGTTTTGTTGACCACTTTCTGTGGTTGTTGTTTTTGCAGTGAATTCTCTGACATTTTTGATTTGGATCATTTCAAGAAGACTCTAGCAGAAGATCTCCTCGTAGTTTCTTCTCTTCCATCAACACATCTTATGTCCAGGCCTGTTGAGGAGAAGAAGACTCCCTTGCATGTAGATGCTCAATGGATACGTAGAAGATATCAGAAGAGGGTAAAAGCTCTATTGCTTCCTTTGTCCTGTTCAACATATTTTATGGCTAGCAAGTAGGAATCTATCCTGACGTTGCTGCCTGTTCCAATTCCAGCTTAACAAAGAAGGTGTTTTACTTCTGCGTGGATTGGACTCCAGGCTTTCAAAAGATCTGCCTTCGGATCTTCAGAAACTTAGGTGCAAGGTGAGTGTGAAGCATGTATTTCCCTATTGACGATCATGTCATTGCTTATATATATATGTTTCAATACAGCTTTTGCTTTCAGAATTCTTCTAAATCCTGCTCTTTTATCAATGTCTTAGGTGGCCTTCCATGCGTTGAGATTCTCAGCTCCCATTTTAGAACTTGGCAACAAGCTTGCGGAGAGGATGCAGAACAAGGGCTCCTACATTGGTCTACATTTGCGAATGGAAAAAGATGTTTGGGTACGAACTGGTTGCCTGCCTGGATTAGACCCTTTGTACGATGAGATCATAAAAAAGGAGAGGCAAATGCATCCGGAGCTTCTAACTGCAAGATCAAATATGACTTACCATGAACGCAAATTGGCAGGTCTCTGCCCCTTGAATGCCTTAGATGTTGCAAGGTATATCCCATGATGATACGTGTAGAGCAGTGGCATAAAATGGTTATTGTTGTATGGTTCATAATTTTCAAATTGGTCCCACAAATGTCCTAAACAATTTCAGGTTGCTCAAAGCTCTTGGAGCTCCTCGAGATGCAAACATATATTGGGCAGGAGGGGTCCCTTTTGGAGGTTATGAAGCCTTACTGCCGTTGACAAAAGAATTTACAAATTTTTATAACAAAGAGGACCTATCTCTGCCCGGCGAATTAGACCAATTTGCTGGGAAAGCTTCCCTTCTTGCTGCCCTTGACTACGTTGTTTGTGAAAAGAGCGATGTTTTCATGCCGTCCCATGGTGGAAACATGGGCCATGCCATTCAGGTATTGCCTTAAAACTCTTTTGCTTCTTCACTTCTATACCTCTGTAAATAAAAAGTTATTTTTCACTTTTATTATGACAAGTTTGTCGTTTGGTTTTCCTGCCAAAACACTTTGACCTTGTTACACACTTCGGGTATTATCTAGCTTGCTCGCCGGCTTAAATATCTTCTTCTTTTACCGGATATCAAAAAGAACACTGGGAATATAAATTCTAAATTATAATTCATGTGGTTACAAATAATAAAATTTTAAATGGCCAAATATCCTTCTTAACACTAAATCTCCTCTTTTGGGCTTGGGACCGACGGAGTACTGTGCTCACGAGCTTAGATATATTTTTTAATATTTGGATATTAGCCTTGGCTGAACATATTCATTTCTCTAGAAGGAAGACTGTCATCATTTAGGAATTGAATGAGCAAATCTTTTTTATATGCCTAAAGTTTGGACAGATGCTTCTTCAATTTATGCGGAGATTTTGGAAACCAACCGACATTACCAAGGATTCTATGGTAATTCATGCAGGGACACAGAGCATATGCTGGGCATAAAAAGCACATAACGCCCAACAAAAGAGAGATGCTTCCTTATTTCCTTGACACTACACTGCCAGAGTCCGAGTTTAGCAGTACAGTAAGGCAGTTGCACTTGGGTTCTCTTGGGCAGCCAGAGATCAGAACTAATAAGCCGGGAAGGGACGTTATAGCTTATCCTGTTCCAGAATGCCTGTGCAGTGACTCCAATATTGCCTTTTCAAGATAGAGAGATTGATTAGCTAGATTCTTATTCATATATACTGATGCTCCTGGACTTCCGTGCCCAATTTTTTGGAGACACCATCCCCATGAAATTTTGCTCTCTACAGCCGGCCTTGAAGTTGAGTATCCTTGATGTCCCTTTTGCTCGCCACGCCAACAGATGTTGATCAGTTCAGTTGATGTAAGTAGTTTTTAAAGTTATTCGCCGCACACGTTCATGTGTATAATTTATCATAGGGGAGGGACAGATTCTGTTGATTCTTTGGGTACACTATTAATTCCTTCTCAGATGCCATTTGTGTACCCCTTTTTTTGTAATGCTTCTGTATATACTCTGCAAAAAGATGTTACAGTAAATGGTGTATCTTCGTGTATCTGTGCGAAATCCCTGTTCAAATTGGTGATGTAAGCTTTGGATAAAAATTGGGATTTGTCCATAGTTCTTCAAGCACTGTTCAGGTCACACGGAGGCCTTGCTGAACGGTGTAGAGATGCAGACAGGAAAGCAATTGCCAGCCTGATTTCTATTCTTCTATTTTCTTTTTATTTTAAATAGTAATTATGGCCGGTGTCCAGGGCAGGCCGGGGCGGGGCCGGGGCCAGAGGCGGGGCGGGTCTGAGGGGTGGCGGAATCCGGCAGAGGGTGGGAAAGGGGGAGGGAGGGGGATGGGAAAAGTGGGATATAATTGATGGCCGTTGGATTTTGATCCAATGGCCATCAAAACCATGCGCTGCCTGCGCTGCAAAAAATAGGCAACACATGGTAATATTATTGATAGATATAGTATATATATATATATATATATATATATATATATATATATATATATATAGGACAGCGCTACAGTGCACTGCCCTATTTTGGCAGCGCCAATGCGCTGCCTATTGTGGACTGTTGGATCTAATCCAATGGTGCACAATCAACCTTCACAATCCCCCCTCCCCCCCACTTTCAGCCTCCGGTCGCCGCCCCTGCCCGCCCCTGCCCCTGCCCCGGCCGGTCTCCCCTGCCCTCGCCCAGCCCCAGCCCCGCTTGCCGCCCCAGCCCCCGCCCGCTGGCCAGCCCATGCCCCCATCCGGCAGCCGCCCCAGCCCCCGCCCTCACCCCCAGGCCGCCCCTGCCCCCGCCCCGCCGCTCCGCCTGCCCTAGCCGGCCTCCCCTGCCCCGCCCCTGCCCACGTCGGCCGCTGCAGCCTCCACCCCAGCCCCCCGCCCTCGCTCGTAGCCATTGCCCCCCCCCTCCCGCGGGTGGCCGGCGGCGGGGTGGCGCGGTGAGAGAAAGCGGGGGGAACAGGGGAAGGTAAAATTGTAATAAAAACTTTACTCGGTCCTTGACTCGAGTTAATATTACGAAATAAATTAAAAAAATAAAATTTTTTATAATAAATACTTGATTCGATCTCGCACGAAATCGAGTTAATATTACGAAATAAATTAAAAAAATAAAAAAATTTTATAATAAATACTTGATTCAATCGCACACAAGATTGAGTCAATATTACTAAATAAATTTTAAAAAATAAAATAATTTTGTAATAAAAACTTTATTTGGTCCCACACAAGACTAGCGCCGCATATTTCCTAGCAAGCTCATCCAGCCCCGAGGCGGCGACATTGTTGGCCAACGGGCTGCCGGCGACAAGGTCACCGGCAGGGGGTGGCGCGCCTAAACAAATGAGGAAATAAATTTTGACTCGCTCCCAACTCGAGTGAATATTACGAAATAAATTTTAAAAAATAAAATAAAATAATTTTGTAATAAAAACTTGACTAGCTCTACACTCGAGTAAATATTATAATTTTTTAATTTTTTAAAAATTTATTTTATAATATTGAATCGGGTCAGATGCGAGTCAAGTTTTTATTATGAAATTATTTTTAAATTTTTTAAATTTTATTTCATAATATTGACTCGAGTAGGGTGCGAGTTAAGTTTTTATTACAAAATTATTTTATTTTATTATTTAAAATTAATTTCTTAATATTGACTCGAGTCGGGAGTAGGGGTGATTGAGTCAAGTGTTTTTTAAATTTATTTTGTAATCAAAACTTGACTTGGTCCCGAGCAAGATCGAGTCAATTTTTTATTATAAAACAAATTTATTACAAAATAAATTTAAAAAAATAAATAATATCGTAATAAAAATTTGACTCAGTCGGACTCGAGTCAATACTACGAAATAAATTTGAAAAAAAATAAATTAATTTCATAATAAAAACTTGACTCGGTTCTCTGCAAATCGAGTCAAATTTTTATTACAAAATTATTTTATATTTTTTAAAATTTATTTCATAGTATTAACTCGAGTTATGACTCGGAGTAGATTCCGAGTTAAATTTTTATTATGAAATTATTTTATTTTTTTAAAATTTATTTTGTAATAAAAATTTGGCTCGAATGTGATCGAGTAAAATTTTTAGGGCCAGATGCCCTCCCGATGGGTCGGCGCCCGCGCGCGGTGCGAGGCGCCGCTGGCGGCGGCATGGTGAGGGGGGGAGAAGGTCGTGGTGGCTTGGGGGCGGGGGAGTGAGGGGCTGGGTGCGGGGAGGTGTGGGGGGAGGAGGGCGGCAACGGGGGCGGGGTGGGAGGGCGGGTGGGGAGGGCTGAGGGCGGGGGTGGACAGGCCGATGGCAAGGGGGGTGTGGCAAGCCTGGGGAGCGAGTCAAGGGAGGGACGGCGGGCTTGGGGCAGGGGGCGGCGAGCCGGGGGAAGGGGCGGGATGGCCGGTGTCCGGGGGCAGGACAGGGCCGGGGTAGGGTCGGGGCAGGGCCCAGGCCGGTGCTAGGGCCGGAGGCGGGGCGGGTCCAAGGGGTGGCAGAATCCGGTGGAGGGTGGGAAAGGGGGAGGGAGGGGGGTGGGAAATAGCATAGTTTTGATGGACGTTGGATTTTGATCCAACGGCCATCAAAACCATGCGTGTATATATATATATATGTATATATATATATGGAAAAAGTTTTCCAGTACTCCAGCACAGCCATCTTGGCTGTGTTGGAGTTTGATCTTGGCTGTTGGAATCAAAAAAAAAAAAATGAGGGGCCGCCGGCGCCGCCGCAGCAGCGACGGCGGAGGGGGCGGGAAGGGTGCCCGGGCATGGAGACGACCGGGGGTGCGGCGCGGCGGGGTGGCGGGCGGGCGACGGGGTGGGGGAGGTGTCGCCCGGCGGCGGGGCGGCGGGCCGGCAGGGGAAGAGGCCGGGCGGCTAGATCCGCCGCCCCGTCGCTGCGAGGGTTATGTCGCCGCCTGTCGACCGGGGGCCAGGGTGGCAGCGATTCGTCGGCTGGCGGCGGCGGAGACGCCACCCAATTTTTTTAATCCAGCCGTTGGATTAAATCCAACGGCTGAAACATGCCCCCCACTTCCCCCTTCTCCCCCCCCCCCCCACCCCCCCTCCCCCACTCCACCAACTCGCCCCCCCCACCCCCTACCGGCCTTTGCCCCTCCCACCGGTGTGGCCTTCACCTCCCAGGCCCTGCCGTGTCCCTCGCCCCACCGCGTCCCTCGCCCTGCCCCGTCCCCCCCACCCCCAGCTCTGCCCCTCCCTCCACCTGCTCTGGCTGCTGGAGCTGATGATCAAGCTGCGGGTGGCCGACAACGCGGTGGAGGAGAGGAGTGCGCAGATGGCTTTTGTGGCGGACTTGCAGCGGGCTATCCAGGAGGATGCGTGGAGGAACAAAGCCCCGGCCTTTCCGGAGCTCGTGATGAAGTGCACCTGGCGAATTGCCGACGCCATGGCTGCCGGCTGGGTTTTGGCCGCTAGGCAGGTGATCGGTGGTGTAGCCGGTGTCGGTGGTGACGATCGAGCTGATTCCAACGGTGGAGGTGGCACCGGCTGGAGATGCTACCACTCGATTTCCCTCCCCCATCACGGTTGACCTCTCCCGCCACGATGGCCCGCTCTGGCCGGCACCTCTATTTTCGAAATCCTCTGTTTCACGCCGGATCTTCGCTGCACGGTGCATGAACGGGGGCTCTTGGCCCGGATATCGTCGACGATCGCACGGACTTTGCCGTCGCCGCCGGGGTGAGGAGGTTGTTGACGTTGGCACCAACAGCGTCGGCAGTGGAGATGGAGCGGGTGGCCATGGAGAAGGCAGGGAGGTGGGAGAGGATACAGGAGGGGAAGTCGGAATTGATGACGGTGGCGAGGCGACGACATCGTTGGCTAGCAGTGGGCCCCTGGCGGCAACGTCGCCGGCCAGAGCGGGCCCCGGCAGTGGGTGCAGGCAAAATAGAGGTGGATGGCAAATTAGTAATAAAAAATTGACTCACTCTCGACCCGACTTAATTTTACGATCTAAATTTTAAAAAAATTAATAAAATAATTTTGTAATAAAAACTTGACTCTGTTAGTCAATATTACGAAATAAATTTATATATATATATATATATATAAAATAATTTCGTAAAAAAAACTTGACTCTCTCATGATCAATATTTTACGACTTGCTTTCGAAGTCGCCGGCGAGCGGCCGGCGGCGAGGTCATTAACGATTGGGTGGCACGGCAAAGGGTGGAAAAACAGAGTGGCCGGCAAAGAGTGGCCGGCAAAATAAAGTAGGGAGGAGGAAATTGATAGGGGTAATTTCGTAATGAAAACTTGACTCGCTCTCGACTCTAGTTAATATTGCGAAATATATCCCGAAAAATATAAAAAATATAATAAAATACCATAAAATAAAATAATTGAGTTCTAATTGATTATTTTATCTTGTGGTATTTTTATCTTTTTTTATTTTTTCTAGATTTATTTTGTGATATTGACACAAGTTAGGAAAGAAATGAGCATGGGTAGTTTTGTAATAAAAACTTGACTCGTTCCGGACTATAGTCAATACTATGAAATAATTCCCTAAAAATGTAAATAAAATTCAGGAAAATACCAAAAGATAAAATAATCAAATTATAATGGATTATTTTATTTTATGGTATTTTACCCTATTTTTTCATATTTTTCAAAAAGAGTAGTTTTAAAATAAAAGCTTGACTCGCTCCCAACTCGATCAATATTACGAAATATGTCTCAAAAATATGAAAAAATAGATTAAAATACCATAAAATAAAATAATCTATTAGAACTTGATTATTTTATTTTATCATATTTTACTATAGTTCTTTGTATTTTTTGGGATATATTTTATAATATTAACTCAAGTCAGGAGCGAGTCAAGTTTTAAACCAAATTGCCATTGAGCTCTCTGACCTCCCCTGTTTCTCCTCTGCCGGCGATCGTCCCCCCTCCTCTGTTTTTGCCTCTCCACCACGACCGCCGGTGACCGCGCCGCCGTCGTCACCTGCACTACCGCCGGCCAGTGTCGCCATCACCGCCCATCTTTTCCTTCTTTTCCCTTCTTTCTCTTTCCCTTAATCTGCTCGCCGCCCCTCCTGCTCTGTTTCGTGGAGCACCACTGGCCTCGGTGCCGATGCCGTTGTCTTGTCGTCAACCATCCTTTGTCGTCGTCATCCTTCCGTCTAACTTGAGGTGTGACACAGAGGGCGCGGTGGGGGTGCAGGGGCCGGCGCGGTGGGCGGGCTAGGTGGGCAGGCGCGGCTGGCGGGTGTGGCAACTGATGCAGCGAGCGGGGGCGAGCAGGCTGGGGGGAAGCAGTGCGCGGCTGGGATGCGCGGGTGGTGGCGCGGCGGAGATGGGCGCCAAGGCGGGAAGAGGGAGTTGGGGGGAGGGGGGAGATTGATTTATTTACAGCCGTTGGATTGAAATGGGAGGGGTAGTTTCGTAATAAAAACTTGACTCGATCCCGACTTGAGTTAATATTACGAAATAAATTGCAAAAATATAAAATATAAAAAATATAATAAAATACCATAAAATAAAATAATCATGCTCTAATGGATTATTTTATTTTATGGTATTTTAATATATTTTTTTCTTATTTTTTGAGATATATTTCGTAATATTGATACGAGTCAGGAATGAAATGGGTAGGGATAGTTTTGTAATAAAAATTTAACTCAATCCCGACTCAAGTCAATATTACGAAATAGATCCCGAAAAAGATAAAAAAATACAGGAAAATATCATAAAATAAAATAATCGAATTCTAATAGATTATTTTATTTTATAGTATTTTACTCTATTTTTTTCATATTTTTTGAGATGTATTTCTTAATATTGACTCGAGTCGGGAGCGAGTCAAGTTTTTATTACAAAATTGCTATCAATATAAAAATATAATCAAATACCATAAAATAAACAGAGGGGGAAGGCAATTTTGTAAAACTTGACTCGCTCCCGACTAAAGTCATTATTATAAAATATATCCCAAAAAATATAAAAAATATAGTAAAATACCATAAAATAAATGAATCAAGTTATAATGGTTTATTTTATTTTATGGTATTTTACTTTATTTTTTTCAAAATTTTCGAGATGTATTTCGTAATATTGACTCGAGTCAGGAGCGAGCCAAAGTTTTTATTACGAAATTATTTTTTTTAAAAAAATTATTTTATAATATTAATTCGAGTTGGGAAGAAGTCAAATTTTTATTATGAAATTATTTTATTTTATTTTTTTAAATTCATTTCGTAATATTGATTTAAAGTCGAGTCAAATATTTATTACAAAAATGCCATTGCCCTTTCCTTCCCCCTCTGTTTTGCTGCTGCCGCCCCACCACCGGCGGCCTCGTCACCGGCGGCCTCACCACCCGCCGCTCGCTGCCTTCCCGACTCTTCCCCAGGCCTGGACGGCGTACGCCCAGGGTCGCCGTGCAGCACATCCAAGGCCTGGTTGGCGGTGGAGACGGAGCGAATCTTGAGGCAAGCAAACAGAGGAACCTATATTTTCTGGCTAACAGGGCCGCCGGCGGATCTGAGGCAAGCTGGCGGCGGGTGGCGAAGGGGTTTGAGGGGCGCAGGGCGGGCGAGGGGCGGGGCGAGGGGCACGACGGGGGGTGAAAGTAGGGGAGGGGGGAAGGGTGGGGGCGGGGGCGGGGCGCGGGGCGGGGGCGCGGGGGAGGGGCGGGTGGATATGTGCGGCATGGATACGTTAACAGGGGCGGGAGGAGGGAGGGAGGGACATGGTGTTGGGATTTTTTCAGTGAAAAAAATTGAGCACAGCCTCCTGGCTGGGCTCAATACTTTAGCCATATATATATATATATATATATATAGGGACGCTACCCTGCGCCAAAGGCAGAGTAGCGCCCCTGCACTACAAAATAATCTGGGCCGTCCGATTATGATCGAACGGCCCAGATTTGATAAAAAAAAATTTCCACACCCCCCCTCCTTCGCCGGCGGCCGGGATCCGGCCGCGGCCGGCCGGGCAGGGGATGGGCGAGGCGGGGCGAGGGCGGCGTGGGTGGGCGGAGGAGAAGGGGGAGGGCGGCGTCCGGGATCCGGCCCGGCCGGCAGGGGTGGGCGAGGCGGGGCGAGGGCCTCCTACCCACGCCGCCCTCCCCTTCTCCTCCGCCCACCCACGCCGCCCTCGCCCCGCCTCGCCCACCCCCGCCCGGCCGGCCGCGGCCGGATCCTGGACGCCGCCCTCCCCCTTCTCCTCCGCCCACCCACGCCACCCTCGCCCCGCCTCGCCCACCCCGCCCGGCCGGCCTCGGCCGGATCCGGGACGCCGCCCTCCCCCTTCTCCTCCGCCTACCCACGCCGCCCTCGCCCCGCCTCGCCCACCCCGCCCAGCCCGGCCGGATCCCAGACGCCGCCCTCCCCCTTCTCCTCCGCCCACCCACGCCGCCCTCGCCCCGCCTCGCCCACCCCCCGCCCGGCCGGCCGCGGCCGGATCCCGGACGCTCGCCCTCCCCCTTCTCCTCCGCCCACCCACGCCACCCTCGCCCCGCCTCGCCCACCCCCTGCCCGGCCGGCCGCGGCCGGATCCCGGATGCCGCCCTCCCCCTTCTCCTCCGCCCACCCACGCCACCCCGCCGCCCTCACCCGCCTCGACCACCCCCCGCCCGGCCGGCCGCGGCCGGTCCCGACCACCGGCGAGGGGGGATGGTGGAAATTTTTTTTATCAAATCTGGGCCGTTCGATCATAATCGGACGGCCCAGATTATCCTGGCGCAGGTAAGGGTTTCCTGCCTCTTGCACAGGAAACTTTTACCTATATATATATATATATATATATATATATATATATATATGATCAGATCAAAATTTATATTTAAAATATTAAATTATTATATAATCTATTTTATTATTTATTGATAATATTTAAATTTATTTATAATATAAATCCCACGACATTTTGTCTAATTATTAATAAAATGGTTGTACAATTCTTAATCATGACATGATCACACGAGATTATCATCATTTTGGTATAAACTTTATTTATTTTTTATACTTTAAGTGATACTAAATTTTCTATGGAGCCGGAGTTTTTCAAAGAAAGTCAGGCCGAAGAAAGTGCGAACAAGGCGGAATATCCACTGGCTACTTCTGACAGCTCCACGTGTAGGACTTCAATTGGCTCCTCTGATATCCTTTCGCCGCCGGTTAGCCCAAGGTCTCATTTTTGCCTCCTATTAGCAGGCCGGCGGTTGGAACAACGGGGAGCAGAAGAGAAGGCAGGTGTGGGAAGTACAATGGCCGGAGTTGTAGGGCTTGGCTTCTCCTCACCTTTCACTTGTGGACGGTATAATCCCCTCAATCTTTTCTGCCTCTTGCATTGATTACTCTTTCGAAAAAGCTATACTGCTCCTCCAACAGATGATGCAAAATTCTGTTTTCTAAAGAACTTTTCAGTTGGGTAGCTGCTATTTATTGTGAAAAAGTGGTCAGTCTAAAAGAACGTCTTTGTTGGTCATCGGGCGAATTTTTTTTTGGACTTGAAGTTCTGTGGATTAAGAGGCTTTTATTGTATCATTTGTGTGGGATAAGAAATTAACGTTGTGTTTCGGTTGAGTTTTAGAACTATCTCAGGGAGATTGTTGGTCAGAGGTGTCAACACTCTTCACTCAACACTATCTCATCGGAGGAGTGTGAGTGTTAGAGCAGAAGTGGATTTTGTGAATGGGGAAGAGGCTAAGAGGCTTGTTACAGAGGAGGGATTTGTTGTCTTGGATGTGCGGGACAGAACCCAATTTGAGAGATCTCATATAAAGTCATGCAGCCATGTGCCTCTCTTCATTGAAAACAAGGATAATGATCTTGGTATGCCTCCCATTTAGCTCTTCTCTTTGTAAATGTTGTTCTCCGAAGCCCCATTGTAATGTAATCTTTCTCTTGTTTGAGACTGTCCGTAGGCACAATTATAAAGAGGTCTGTTCACAACAACTTCTCCGGCCTGTTCTTTGGATTGTCATTCACCAAACAAAATCCTGACTTTGTAAAATCTGTCAAAGAGAAGTTCTCACCTGATAGCAAGCTTTTAGTTGTCTGCCAGGAAGGATTGAGGTGATTGATTCATCTTCTGCTCTTTTCGTGTGTATATGTTCCCGCAAATTTCTGTCATGTTTTTTAATCTTCTTAGATCAACTGCTGCCGCCAATACGCTTGAAAGAGAAGGGTTCGAAAATATAGCATGCATTTCCTCAGGACTTCAATCGGTGAAACCTGGTATTTCTTGAAAACTTGTTTACGGAGTCCTTGTTATGACCAACATCTTATTTGTTTGAACCGAAAGCTAACCAATCATGCAATATTGCAGGCACTTTTGATTCCGAAGGTTCTAGTCAACTCCAAGATGCCGGAAAGGCTGGACTAGTAACTATTCAAGGCAAGATCTCGGCAGTGCTGGGAACAATACTCATATGTAAGTCTTTGTAATTCCTTCACACGGAAGAAGCATAGTTACTTCTCAAAAACCAAAAATAAAAAATCACAAAGAAAATAATACATTAATCATTTTACAATCAAGATACAAAAGGGTCACATTTAACTAGAGTAGCATTCTCTGTATGCATTTTAGTTTCTAATGTCTATTGATTACCTCACAATATATTTATTGGACAGGTGCATACCTCTTCATCACATTTTTCCCTGAACAAGCAGAGAAGCTACTGCAGTTGAGCCCGGCAAGCTAGCAGCCGAAAGCTGTCTCCTCCAATTGAGCTTTTAGTAGAAAAGAGTGATTTGCCGGCTTTGGTGATTTGGATGGCTTGCAAACATCAATTATCTGCTTTAGTGGAGCTTCACTGATGTGCAGCCATCTCTACAGGTAAATTAAAGAACTCCAATATCCAAGCCATTTTTACATTTCGACTCGTGATTGTTTAGTTTCTCATAGAATGTAGAGGAACAGCGTGCAATGAATGGTTTCCGCTTCTGATCGGAAGCCTGTAACTGCCATTTTTGGCGAAGTGAGCAAGCTTATTTTTACACCTTGAGAAAGTTAAAATCTGTCCGGAAAAATATGATGGTTCTTCAATGAACATGGAACAATTCATGGAGAATCTTTTATCGAAAGGATTTTAACATTTTAAAAACTCCATAGGATACATCGATGACAATTGATAGGCTCTCATATGCAGAAGACATGGTAAAATACTAGTAGAATTGATCAAGGAATGTACTAAAATGCAGCAGAGAGGCTCCAAAACTGCTGGATTTTCCTATCAGTAACGTCAGAGAAACACGAAACCGTAGTATTTTGGGACAAATGGATGTAAATGTACGTAATCAAACTTGATATTTGATTTGAAAAAGAACATCATTTCTGAAAGTTCTTATGATCATTTTCGGATTATATGTCAAGAAAACTTGCATTCCTTCATAAAGTTTGAGTCTCAGCGGTTGTGAAGGGTGTGTTACAAGACAAAAAAAGCATCAAATTCTCCTTGCCAATATCTGAACAACTTGCATGAGTGCATAAAAATAGTGGTTTGGAGAGAAAGATGGTGTGAACAGTACTACTTAAATGAAGGGCTCAAGCCACAATGTGATGCAGCCCAATGCGAAGATGAGAACGATGCCATGCAGCTCTAACGCCGGTTCTGGTGAGCATTCATTCATTGAGAGATTATTTGGGGTTTAACCATTTGGAAAGCGGTATGCATGACTAATGTAAAAATGGGAATCAATTGATTTCTTAAGAACCAAGAATTTGACCTATTCAAACCGGTTCATAACTAAGTCATGAATGACTATTTCAAATTGAAAAAATAGTGCAATATAATCTATATGTTATTAACAAATTAGTTTAACGAACTATGAAATTAAAAAAAATGATGCTTAGATAAATTAGATCATAAATAAGTATCATACAGTGAAGACGGTCGAATTTCTTTTATTTTTTACATATGTTATATCTGGGCCGTTTATATGGTTGGCAAATACTAATATACACAAAGATTGGTTTCATTGTGAATCAGTCAAATATGAATCAGACAATTTGAAGACTGATTTTTAACTCGGATTATCTCAGAATCAACCGGCTCAAACCAATTTTCACAACACCAATTTTCGCGAGGGAGAGAGAATGATCAATCGGAACATATAATTATAACAAAAGATTGATTTAATGTTGATCAAGGCATTAATTATTTCACTTGCTTAACAAAAGAATGGCACAACGCCTCAATTTGAGACCTTTCGAGTTCAATAACAAAGGCGCAAATGCGACAATGTGCAGATTTTCATGGCCCAATATGGGAATTAGCTCCAGACAGCATGTCATAATATTTGTCCTACATAATTTGAACGTACTTAATAACACAAATTACAACAAATTAGTACTTAAAAAAACACATTGATCAAACAATAGCCGAGGCGAATCAAGTACATTTATTAGCTAAAAATCCTCAAAACAAATCACAATCAGTCTAGTTTCTAACTCCTAAAAGCTTTTCTTATCCAGGTACATACAGCCATACTGCCCCCACTCTGAGGCTTTGACCACAATCTGATACTAATTATACAACGAAAACGAAGTGGGAGAGTAAAGAATTGGACAATATAATCTCGAACATAAGAGCAATAACATACCCACAATGTCAATTTACATACATGCGTCCAAAAATTATTAATCTGCGGCTATGCCAGGAGGGGTCAACAAGGTGAAGAGGCACGAAGATCGCTTACTTTAAAATCTCCGAGAACGAGGAGAAGAGAAGCAAGATCACATACTTAACACATTTTAATCGCCTTGTAAGCAGTAAAGCTGACGGATATTTCCAGAAGCTGCCAAATATCAAACACAAGTCACTAATAGAGACCAGTTAAAGGAGAAAAGAGTTAGTATTGTATATTTATATTAGTACATGTAAAATCAGTTAGTATTGAATTTTCTGACTAAGGATCGTTTTAGTTGTTGATTACATCAGCTAAACTTGACAAATAAATACTTTTCTTCAATCAATGAAAGACAGCAGCACAAATAATTTTAGAATATACCGCTGTGTTTTGGAAACAAGTCATGCAACCTAGCTCTAAATATCATTTATATACGTTATTACATTTATTCGGTTCCCTCATCTAACATACAATGATTGCATTACAACTTGAACATCAATTATAATTTGCTTCATACAGCCAAAAAGAATTATGTTCGTAAAAGTAGAAACAAACTATTACCATATAGCCAATCCTTGAAACAAACATGAAGCGCAGTCGCTAACTCCCTTTTTTCTGGTATCCTCAAGTTGTGCATCCCTGATAGCTTGTTTTAGATCAGTCAGAACTTGATTCTGAAAATGGGTAACACTTCACTCCATGAGAAGACATAATCAAAACAATAACATAACCAGGCATGAAGAAGAAAGCCAAGAATGTAGCATCATAGTACTAATGCATATGCCACTTATTCTCATTACTGAAAACAAAACCTCACCGACAAACCTAAGCAACAACTCATTTGAAATATTCATCAAATACTTCTTATCAGAAATCCAGATGTCAAAGATGACACATCTCTTAAATTATACAAAAGTATTTTCAAGGTATAATGTCCAAACAGAGACATTTTATTTAGAATTAAGGAGAATGTCAGCCTAGTTACTCAAAGGTACCGTACCAATACTAAAGCCCTCAAAATTGTCAACGTCATTGTTCTAAAATAATCTAAAGAGGTGTTTGGGAGTCTCTTGAGAAAGACAGACAATACGCTTTGACAAAAAGAAAATGATACCTATTGGCATAAACAAACTTCAGATTTAAAATAAAATATAATAAACAAAAAATACTAAAAAAATATTCTTCATTACAGGTAACCCTTGCATCCAAAGATAAGAGGAAGCTAATCAGAAGTCATCTTCCCTTGGTTGGCCTTAAAAAAGGAACATGAAAACCAAAGGGTGGCAGGTGACTAAAATAGTTGAGGGTTTTATAGGCTCCTTCTTGTCTCCAGGAAAAGTGAACTTACATTTCTATTCTGTGATGCAAGATATGCCTCTGGTAAAATGAACGGATTTTGTTTTGTCGACCCTGGACTTTCAGTTCCAAACCAATCAGGAATCTGCAAGCATAATCCAACAATGTAAGCAATCTTTTTAATGAATAAATTATGGTTTCTACATAGCTCATATATTAAAAAGATTAAGCAGTAAGAAAACAAAGAACTGGAGAAAAGCACAACCACAGAAGACAACAATAAATTATATTTGATTAAAATTATTAATTGTGAACTTACAATAAAATTCGTGAATTGGTCAGGGTCAACACATGCAGGAGACTCAGCTTGTACATCAGAAACACCAGCTGGATGAGATAATGAATCATGTGGGTCAAACATTCCCAATGTAAGTGGTTGATCCCATCTACTTAAACCAGCATCTACACCAACTAGTGCCATGTGCTCTCCTAGCTGAGAATAATAGGCATTATATGGTGCCACCTGATTCCAGGACAAAACACAAGTTTTCGCATAATCCAACCACAAAACCATAACTTTTAATAAAATGATTTTTTTTAAAGAAAGCTTAAAATTTCATGGAAAAAATAATGTTCGTCAATTTTGTTCACAACCTCCAAAATTTTAATGTAAAATATATAGGAAAATAGCAGGTTATTCTGACCTGCAATTTATGGTTGTCGCCGAGAATAAGTGGTCGCTGGTTAACCCCCAAATAAAACACACATTCACGACAATTGGCAATGCACATTCTCCTTGTGGCTGCAATTATCTGCACCCTTTCGCAGTGCTCAACTCTTGCAGACTAAAAAAATTGAGAAAGCAGTATTCATTAGTGATTTGAAGGTTGAGTGACTCATTATATTAGCAACTAAACTATGCTAACTTTGCAGCTGGGACAAGGAAAAGCAGCTCAACACGCATAACACAAATATGTATGTATATGTATCATTTACAGACCCAAAACATTTCTCAAGATCTGAGATAGGAAATCACGATTGATCTTTCATTTGAAATACCCAATAGCATGCACAATCGCAAGGATCTCCAAGTGACCAAAAAATACCATTTTAGATGCCATCATTGAAAAATATTTCTTGCAGAAGTATATAAAATTCAGTGAAAGAAATAATTAACAAGAGCAATAATTTTATAATTCAAGAGTGCGGAGATAGGAAACATACCTTTCCAATTGCTCCAAGAACAATGGTTGCATCAGAACATCCATAAATAGTAGCATATTTTAATGGCGCTAGAATATAAATGACTGAATCATGACAGTTTATAACCTAAAATAAGGGACAAATTTTCACTAAATATTATAATATCACAAGGATAACCATAAATTCAAATTTACAAAGGAAATAATGCATGGTGCACAAGCAATGCAAGCTTATAATAAGCACAGCTTAATCATTTGTACTCAGAAAGAGAATATATGAACCAAAAGCTCATTGCATTCCCCATACTGTAGTATGTCCAAAAACTTAACTCTATATTCGCCCCAAATTGTTAACAAAAAAGACATGCATCAAATTGGAGGTTAACTCCTCCTTCGACCCAAAACTTAAGACTTACAATTGGCAATTATTAACTTCAACACCTACATAAAATGAACGTCCCCAAATTAAAAGATTAAAAATCATAACCATGTCCAGTATTACTAAAAAACCCACTCATAAGGCTTTGGAAAAACAATTCATAAGAAACAAAAAGGTGATAAAACTAGATGTTTCCAGAAACACATCCTGAACAACATGGTAACCACAAGATGTTTGGTGTTGTCTTAACAAAAAATCTTGACTCAAAATCCATTATACATGGAAATTGTACGTTAAGCTTCAAACAGGCTACAACAAGTGATATGTTAAAGAAAATTGTACCCTTTTTTAACGCCACAAAAAGAAAAAAAAATTGATACAAAATACTTAACAAATTAAATACGCTGATTACAGATGCTTGTGTAAGGTGAGAAAATTTAAAAATTACCTTTACAGAATTTCCATTTGTGTCGCTTGCCTGTTTAAATAAAAAGGACTTAGAAATTCCTTCCACAAATAAGGCTTGAGCCTTATTTAGGTTTTTAGCCTGCATGCTGGATGCATCAACCATTGTCGCATCTGTGTCAATGGTCGATGGTGGTCCATTATCTTTGGTTGGAAATTTCTCTGCAGTATGCTCCAACGAGGCAATAATATTCTGTAAAAGCCAGTCATGTATATGAGCAGCAGGAACAGGAACAGCTGGCATGTCTGGATCAGAATTTGCAAAGAAAGGTGCAGCTTGACTCAATAAGACATCTTCAGATCCCTTTTCACCGCACTGAATAAGCAGCCCCAAATGCTCAAAGCTTCCCAAAGTTAAAATCTACAAGTAGCAGCAAACAAGCCGACATTTAAAAAATTTCAAAAGATACTTCACAAAGTGAAACAAAGCTTTTAAGAAAATGGAAGGAAATAAAGTATGCTTCCTTTTCTCATGATAGTAATACACTCGTACTAAAATGATCTTGATAATAAGGTTATCAATTCGAATCATAATAATAATAATTAAATAATGGAAAACATACATCTCGGGAAAAAAACAAACAAACAAGGAGCTAAAGAATATTTTGATATGCATGACTTCATCAAATAGACAAAAAGTAGCCACATTACAAACCAGAGACTCATCACCATCGCCTTCATTAGGATCTGCCAGGAGAGCAAGCATGTTCCCCAGGTGTTTCTGCAAATACGAGAGCTGATGTGCTTCTTCATCAACTTGTGATGGCATAAATCGCCTGCTATTGCTTCGTGCGAGCTGCACACACCAACCAAAACATTACAATTTCATCAAGCTAAGCCTCAAAAAAACCAACCGGGAGAACATGCACAGTGGCAATATTCATCTTTCCAAAGGCGATATTTACTTTTCAGAGTCAGTACACTGCACATTTCCTAGGAAAATACTATCCAACATAAACGACAACAATTGTATCCCAATTTCTCAATCAGGAAAGCAGTACCCAATTGCTCAATTGCAACATTATTTACAAGCATAAACTTAAATTCCTATACACTCGTTTGAACAGTTAAAAAATACATAACATATGGCAAAAACATTTTTTTCTTTTTTTTTTTCCATCAAGTAGCAAGCAGACATAATATCCTTTAATCCCACCAAAATCACTCTCACAACGGAAGACCACGGAGCTAAAGTCAAGGAATGCAAGTAAAATTACTGCCCTACGTCAGTTAATCTCCAAACTAAACGACTTGCCACAAAATGACACTCTTTATCACAAAAATAAGCCCTAATCACTTTTTTCAGCAAGAAAAATTCACTAAAACACATCTCAAAGAGGATGTGATAATCAAATTGAACAGCTTAAAGTACTTTACCTGCAACGGGGAAAGGGCGGACAAATACCCATCAAAAGCCGACGTCGTCGGCCAAACGTCTGCGACGGCCGCCGAATCCTTGTGAGGCTTCGGCACCAGCCTTTTATAAGACTGCACGTACAGAAACAAGATCAGATCGTCGACGTGTGCGCCGCCGTCGCCGCCGCCGTCACCCGAGGGTAGGACCGCGGACAGAGTGTCGACGACGAGCCGGGCGTGGTCGACGCCGATCCCGAGAGCCTTGGAAAGCAGCTCGGGGCCGACAAAGGGCGGTGATGGGGAGGCGGCGAGGAGGCGCTCCTTGAGCGGGGCGAGGCTGGCGGCACCGTCGGAGAAGATCAGCTTGGGGATCGGAAGGAGGCCGTACTCGAAGGTCTCCCGCCGCGGCCGGAGAAGGACCGGCGTCGGAGACGGCGGCTCCGGCTCCGGCGCCGGCTGGTCGTCGTCGGCGATCATCGTAGGAGTGAGAGCGTGTGGAATGGTGTTGGATCTCTCCGACGGTTGTGGGCGAAATTTGGATCAAATTCTCAATACATTTGTGGGCCGATACGAACTGGGCCTTTCGGATTTAGGCCCAATGGGACTCAATTAGGCCTCGGCTCCCAGTTCAATCCTCTATTTTCTCCTTAGGAAACAGAGCAAGAATTCTCTACACTTAGCACATTAGTAAAAACGAGCCAAAGATTCGCGTGCGGGATATATTTTAAGCTTATTAATACTGCATATTACGAATATAAAAATTAATTTCAAAATAATTATTATATTACTTCTAAATAAAAAAACAATGAATATTTATTTAATTTATAGTTGTATACAAATATTAATAGTAATTTTAATTCTAATAAGTAAAAAATTTAATAACTAACTAGAATTTATTTTTTTTAAAAATTAACTCAAATGGAATTATACTCTAAACTTTTTTTAAAATAAACAGCAATATATATATATATATAATATGTAAAAATCTAAATAAAGTGTATATGATTAAGTAATAAACTTTAATTCGATAGTTCATAATACAATTTTATTTATACGTACAGGTGTGGGATTTTTGCCTCTGCAATTAATCTTTGCTTCGAGTTAGAAGATTCGGTAGGACCAAAAGCACACTTGTCGCATAAAGAAATTGTGCAGGTTAAATAAAATATCGTGAACGAGGAATAAATACCTAAGATTTTAACGTGATTCTTTAGGGTTCAGCTCGAATCTCTGAGTCAATCCATCTGAGATTGATAGTCACTATCCACTATTTTTTTTCTGATTTTAAACTTTAGACAATATAATGAATTTTGACGCTTTTAAATAAATTCACATTTGATAATTTTGACTCCGATGTTTTAGTTTGTTCATTTCTTATCTTCAAATCTTCAAAATACCACATTACTACGTCCAAAGTGTCCAAAAATTGTGGGGTAATAAGTTTTGTTTCGATCCAAGGTCTGGAAAACCTTCAAATGATTTTTGAAAGGATAATAGATTGAAACAAACGATTTTAAATTGGTTCAAACCAAAAAAATACTAGACTAGATTGGGTGGCGTGAGCAAACTTCTGGAGATTTTTGGGTGTGCAAAGCTACAGGTGGCATACGCCATGCTAGTTCAAAATCCGGGTCGCAGACAAGTATACGGATGTGGTCACAAGTCCGAGTTTGGTCATGATCACAATCAACTATGGGCAGTAGCGCTAGTTGCATATTTGGACTGAAAAAGTGAACGCGATCAACAGTAAAGAGGTCTGATGGACTTGACTGTGATGATGGTGCAATGCCGACTTCAAGGCTCCAATGATGATATTTTTTGACGGCTGAGGTTGGTAGAGATTGCCCAGATAGTTAGATCTCCAATTGGCGAGGGGCTTAGTGGTGGTCTGAAGGTTGGTGGAAGTGCTGGTGGGAGACAGTGGTGGTGGACAGGTGAAACTGATCTAGGCCGAGATTTGTCTTCTTTTTCCAATGACAAATGAGGCTTGCTACAGCGGGACTCAGTTTGGGTTTGTAGCCAGATACAAGGGCGATTGAATGGACGCAGTGTCTTGGTCTTCGTCAATAGTGATCGGTCGAACAGAGTCTGAGAAGTTGGTAGCATGCTATTGTTACACTGCTTCGGCATAGTTTTGATGTGTAAATTATAATGCAAGCGCACATGTCGAATCAAGTAATAAAAGTGATAAGAAAATATCATCCCACGAGGAATTATTACTAAAAGTTTTCAATTACCAAAATTAATTGAATTAATTATACTTAAATAGAAATGGATTGAAAGAGTGATTCAATTGTGGATTAAAATTAAACTAATTTAAAATGCAATATTTAAATGAGATATTAACTTCAAGATGACAAACCTAGGATTTTCAATAAGTGATCAGGTTAATGATAGCATTAATGAACAAAATAAAATAGATAATCCAACATCACAATCACGTCGATAAAAATTAATAACTTTTATTAATCCATGCACTAGGTGTCATTGAAAATCGTAAAAAAGAATTTACTCCATAGAATATGCGATTAAGCTCAAGAAATTCATATGTGATATGAAAAACATCATTTAATTACAAAGAAACTAAATCAAAATAAAGAAAAACTCTTTTGGAGAAAGCGTCTTCTCGTCTAATCTCTGTCTTCCTTCTTTTGTCTTTTGTGTCTTTGCTTAGCTGTCGACTGTTGTTCCTTTTTCTTCACAAGTGGACGTCCCCTTATATTGAACTTCTCCGTGTTTATCTGAAAGTCTAAAGTTTCAAAATCTGCATGTCTCCAATCAACATCCTTATCACCATCATCAAACATCCTTATGACCAATATCAAACATCCTTATCACCAAAGATGCCCAATTCTCATCTTCAATAACAAGGCATGCTTATCTCTAAGCACGTTCAAGCCTTATCCTTCAGAGTTAGTTGCAATTCAAACCTCCTTACCTCTAGTTAAGGATAAGATTTAGATCCTTATCCAAATCTTCATCATCCTTATCGAAACATCAGTAAACCCCTCCTTCGGCACATTGTGGTCACGGTGTCTCACCCTCTTGGATCGACCCTAACCACTGCTCAGTCACCCAAAACCTTCCCTCGGCGCTTCCCGTAAATTGCTCGCTCCAAATACCGGCATTCCTAGTACTACTAGGACTTCACCCAAACATTTCAAGTGGGATCCACCAAGATCTCCAGAAATATTAGAAAATTTAGTTTTTCTATTGTTAGGGTTACAGTTTCCAGGTTACACTTTTTGGCCTTATTTTGCCCCGAATTAATTCTAGATCGTCTTCTAACTCTTATACCTTGTTAGAACAACATTAATTAGTAAAATCACAATAATTTCTAGTATTATTAATAATATCTAATAAAATTTTAAACTAATAAAATTTAAATAAAAATCAATCGAAACATGACAAAAACTCAATATAAAATGCAAAGAATAATAACTCTTTTACAGAGTTATCAAGTTTCCTGGTGAGGGCAAGGCTCTTCAGCCACGGATCTTGGCTTGGGTTTATTGGTGGTGTTGAATAAAGCTCAGTGGAAGTGGCGATGTGGCTAGCAGCAGCCTAGGTTGATCGAACGGAGGTTTGAAAGTTTTTGCGGCTTTCTATGCACTTTTCTTTTTTGCCATTCCTGGGCTCTTCCGGTGGTGTCTTTTAGTTGGGTTCTATTCCTGGTTGTGAGGAGGATTCAGTGAAGGTTGTTTCATGACCGGCGATGACTTGGATTGACTAGTCGAACGCTGAAAAGATGGTTGTTTGATGGTGCTTCACAACTTCGGCCAACAACTTCTCGAAGCTTTTCTGGCAACTGTGGTTGGTTGTTCTCAGTTGGATTGTGTTGGGGGCACTCCAAGCTCCATGTCGTTGGTCTTGGAGGTCGCCAGAGGTGTTGCTCCGGCGAGGGGCTCTTCCCCTTTTTTTTGTCTAAAGCTTCTTCTGTGCCACTCCTCTCTTTCTTTTGCTTCTTCTCTGTTGCTCCTTTCTTTCTTTTCCTTCTTTCTTCTACCTCTTTCACAACAACGACCCCTCAAACTCTTTCTAGTCTCCTGTGATGGTGGATTAAATGAAGATTGGCTAGGTGTAAAACCCGTGACTCGAGTCAAAGTTTTACGGGAGTGAACCAGTCGGTTCAACCGTCGGTTCGAGTCGAGTCAGCTTCATGGACCGCGAGCTGAGTTGAGGCCAGCTGTGAGTTATGAGCGATGAGGGTCATGTATGCTCAAGTGTACGATGATAACGTCTAAAAGATGATGAAAAATAGGTTATCAAGTATATGGAGGTATACAGTATTGATTGTTATTTTTATTTGATCGTAGAATAGTTTTAGGCCGAATAACGCATTAGGACGCGTTGGATTATATTCGGGTGGGTTATTAGTTATAGAACATATCATTTGGATGTTGCTGTGTTCGTTTGATTTTACGGGATTTTTCCCAATTTTTTTGGATTTTTTTAGGATTTATTAGGAGATAGTTATTATTATTGACTCGAGTCGGAGTCGAGTCAAGTTTAATTTACAAAAATGCCATCGCACGCCCCTTCATCTTCCTCGACACTTTCCCCTCCCAAAACCCTACCACCACCACTATTGTGTGCTGCCACCGCCGCCGTCGACGCCGCACTGCCGCCGAGCAACGTTGCCCCACCCCGCCGTGCAGTCGTCGTGCCGCCACGACCCACCCCGGCCACCGTCTAGCCGCCACGATGCCAGAATCGCCCCACAAGCCACGACGCCCTCCCTCGTCAATTTGCCGCAGTCCGGGCCACGCCGCCGCTGCTGTGACCCCGACGACCACCCCCTCGCTATCGCCGACGTTTCCCCACCATCCCGAGCGCCGTCGAGGCCGGCCGCAGCCCTTATCGGAGCACGCCGCCGCCACCACCCATTTTCAACGCAGCCGCCGACAGCCATCGCCGCCCCGACTGCTTTGTTTGACACCACCATCGGACCAAGCTCGTCGAGCTAGTGCCGATAGACCCCC